>JAODAC010018710.1:0-20152 GCA_027575185.1 Mimaenictus wilsoni | reverse complement strand
GTACTACCTGCGCCCGACTATGCTTAACTTCAGTGATCAGACGAGAACTGGTGCTTTCATAGTGGTATGGTCCTTGCGCGAGGCATACACAAAGTTAGTGTTATTTGACTGGGTTAGTTAAGTTAAAGCTAGTTTCATTTACCGTTGGGTTAGGTTAGGTTAGGTTAGGTTACGTGAGGTTAGGTTAGGTTAGGTTAGGTTAGGTTAGGTTAGTTTAGGTTAGGTTAGGTTAGGTTAGATTAGGTTAGGTTAGATTAGGTTAGATTAGGTTAGATTAGGTTAGATTATGTTAGTTTAGATTAGGTTAGGTTAGATTAAGTAAGGTTAGGTTAGTAATTGTAATAATTATTTAAATTTAATTCACATACAAACAGCACACATATCTATGTTTGAAAAACTGTAATTAGTTTAACAATTAGTTGATTTTATTTACTTGAATTTATATTGTTAATGGAATGGTTACGAATGGAAGTCGAATTAAAAAAACACCTCAATTAAATGTAAATTCAAACGTAAGTTTTAACAACGAGTAAATGTGAAATTTGATAGCGCAAAATAAGTGACTAATAATTTATGTGTGCCATATTCCCCAAAATTATGACTAAGTCCAGCGGATGCGAAAATATTACTAGGTAAATGACGTTTATACACCATAAGAAATAATGTAAAAGTAACATTTTATAAAGGAGTCCCCCCTAAAGAAAAAATAAAGTGTTTGGTATCATATATACCAAACTTTGAATTTTTTTTTGGGCAAACGACTCAAAACGGCTTAAAATCCCGTTAACACAATTTATTTCAATATATACATACTACACATACAAAAAGTGTCATTCAATTTTGTGCTGGACAATTGGAACACTTTCTTTGTCAGTCTATTTGTAACCTTCGTCCATTCGTATTATTCGTATATCCATTTGTATTCTTCATCTGAACACGAATAGGAAGATCATGAAATGCTTGATATGGTCCCGAAAATAATATGTGATGTGAGATCCCTTACACCACTATGTGGTAGAAAAAGGTTGTTGATTAAATTAAAAAATATATCTAAAATTTAAAAATCTCCAGTCGTTTATTGCCTATAACTTCGCTAATATCGTTTTTGTGAAGTTTCTATGTACGCAATTCAATACAATTTAAGATATCTTCATTCAAAATTCGTTCTATTATTAAACAGAGTACTCATGCTTTTATTTACCTTCATAACGTAGGCAACCCATTATACACAAAGTTTAGTCAACCCTCTTAACCTGATTAAAGTGAGTTATACTCTTATAGACCCTTAAGGAAGGTTTAATTATTCGTGAAATAATTACAAACAAGCTCCTGTCTCTACGATTCTTTAAAAAATAGAACTTCCAAATCAAACAAGAGTACAACAAAACTTTACAACAACAAAAAACGAGTCATAAATGCCTCCCACTTAATTCCAACACCCAGAAAGTAATTACAACGCCATCTGGCTCGGTTTGGTTTGGTACGACTTCGACTATGACGGCTAGAAAAGAATGAAACCAAGGCACTTTGCAGTTCGTCGTATTTGTTAGTTTGTGTTTTGATTTACGGTCGAATTTTCAGCAGATCCGAATCCGGCCGCCTGCCTACAAAGCGCACATCATTGTTTAGATTAGCGTCGGATGCCACTCGTGAGCTACTTCATGCGAAGTTGATAAACAAATCGTAAATCACGCGAGAGTAATTAATCGGTTCCTGTGACGCGTTTCTTTTCGGCGGCTGGAAAACGTGTCGAAAACAAACGCAGCTTCTGTGTGGCTGCTTCTCTTCTCTTTCTCCTACTCACAATCATCATTTTTTTTTCTGCTACTCAACATTTTACAGCTACAGCTACATTTTTACAACGGATCAGCCCATCAGCGTAAACGTCAAAGAGTACTTTGTATAATTTATAGCCGGATTTTGTTTTTGTTTACTGAACATTGGTTTACTGGAAGTTTTTAAGGAAAATTTAAAGTATAAGCACATTGTGCGTGTCTAGGGGTTAAATGTAAAACTACAAATTTGTTTCAGCTAACATTATAATTTTTAACAATTCACCTATCCCCCGATTTATACGGTAGATACGTTCCTAAGAAAAACGTGTAAATCGAAAATTCAAAATTTTCAAGTTGAAACCATGTAAATCGAAAAGCTTGCAGAAAATGCATAATTTTGCTATTTAACAGTTGCGATTTTTTTTTCAATATTTTTAGGTGTACACAGAAATAAAAATAAAATGCATTGATAGGTGGTCCCTCCAAAATTTCCCGCATTTTCCCCTTTAATCACAGCCGTTAATTTATAATAATCTAAATTATGCACTCACTTGTAATTCATAAATTTAGAAAATTAAATCTTTCTGAAACTGTGAAACGTTCAGTCAAATACAATTTTCCGTAGATAAAACATTAATTTGATGCGAAGAAATACAGACACTGTGTCTGTATTTTTTCGCATCTGTGCTGACTTGCTGCACACACGAAGAGTGCAGCAAGTCAGCACATAACCTCAATCACAGTAGCATTTAGGAAAGTGCCATAAAAACAAAAAAAACTTATTTGGAAAACCGTGTAAAAGCGAAGACGTGTAAAACAAGTACCGTGTAAATCGAGGGATAGGTGTATTTATAATATAAATATACTTGGCCTTCGACCCGGTACTCGATTTACCATATCCTCAAGGTATAAGACCTATTGGTTTCGCGGACGACATCGTGTTGGTTGGAACAAACCCAAACCGGGCGACGCTTCTTGTTAGATTAAACAGGTCCATTGAACTTGTCCAAGCCTGGATGAGGACCAGTGGCTTGGCGGAAGACAGAAGTGGCATAGATCTCTATTAGGCGAAAAGAGCGCGTAGGCGACGAAAACATTACAGTATCTGGTAGTAAAATCCCCATAGGTAAAGCGGTAAAGTACCTGGGAGAAATGCTGGAGGCAGGAACCAGATGGAATAAGCAGTTAACTTATGTCACAAGAAGAGCAAGGGACACCGCTTAGAAAATAGCGAAGATTCTTCTGGGGCAGTTGTGGGGATATTGCACGTCGCACACTGGCAACTGTAGTGATTTCGAAGCTACTGAACGCCGCACCAGCATAGGCGGAGTGTATGACAACCGCCAGAAACAGGGAGAAACTGAGGAGAGCCCTTAGGGGAAGTTGCCTGCGGATCGCCCGAGCCTACCAGACTGTCTCTGCGGACGTAGCCGAAGTTATTGCGTCAGTATTGCCGGCAGATCTATTGCTTCAGCAGCGATGTAACACATTTATATGTGTAATAAAAACGAGGGCCGCTCAGCCTCCAACCAACCTCCAAATATGTACAGAATATGGAACGAGCGATGGGAAAGCAGCAATGGACCCGACGGTGGATCCCGGACGTAAAAAAATGGGCAGAACGGAAACACGGTGATTGCGACTTCTGGTTAACACAGATCCTCACCGGACACGGCGTTTTCCGATCATACCTATTTAAAATCAGGCAAGATATACACGAGACATGCGTCCACTGCAACCATTCTGTTCCTGATAGTCCAAAACACACGCTGATGGAGTGCCCTGCCTGGAATGAGAATAGAGAAATCCTGCGACAAGCTGCCGAATGCGAAATATACCCTGAAATACTCGGTGAAAAAAGTAATTAGTAATCGAGTAGCATGGGAAGCCCTGGTGGAGTTTAGCAGAGGCGCGAAAGCATAACGTGGAGACTGCTCTGGAAAGATAAAGTGGGGTGGCCTGACGTAATACGAATTTCGCATGTACATATAGTTACGTCATGATTCACAATGCAACCACCGCCATCCTACCTGCGCATGATGCCCTACGCAACCATCACCACCTCTGCTGCCAATTGATGTTAAGCGCATGTCCAACTCTAAAGTGTGCGCAAGAGGGGACTTATGACTTTGTATAAAAGGATTATAATTTTAAGAAATCATACTATTCTGTATTATTCGCTATTCTGTTCAGTACTATTCTATACTGTACTATTTACTATTCTATTCGCTATTCTATGCTATTATATTCTATAAAAGTATTCATCTTGAAAATTGGTATCTTATTTTCAACGAATAATTTTACTATCCCACCTCAGTAACAATAAATACCATCGAAAATCTTGAAAAGTGACTCTCGTAATTTCCTCGTAATTTGACCACAAAAACCTTGAAACATTCATAACAAAATTGAATTTATCTACCGTAAACTTCGCACATCTTTGAAGCGGAGAATTTACGCGACACATGTAGGCACACATATCATGCGTGTATTTTTCATCTCGAACCCATTCAAAACTCATCAGGCGCCGATAAATAAAGGATTTAATTGGTCGTAAATTCGAACTTCATTGCGCGTCGCGACGAGACTAGGCCCGGCGCGGCGCGAAATCTGGTTGCGATAAACTGGCGTCGCTTGGCGCTAATTAATTGTGATCGACCTACCTTTGTTCGAATTAGCGGCGGCGGTGGGGGCGGCACGCGTTGGTGTCTTTGGCTTGGGGCTGGCCTGCGTCGGGACGCTCGGTGACGACTCGCTGCGAAATTAAGACGATGCGTGATTATTTTTAAACCTGGATTGGGAGAGAGACACACAAGCATGTGAAACACATTCGGAGGTGTCGCACATGATGTGAGCGTAGCAACGAGTAGTAACTACCAGCCGACATCGTCCAAAGTGGTTTTGCTCAGTTGGGACGTGAGTTACGAACGAGTCAGGGTTTTTTAATTGTGTTTATGGCACTCCCACAGGACGTTTACGATGTCAGGATGGGATTTTCAATAAATTATCGAAGTCAGGTTAGGCAACTCACCCGTCATCTGGGTCGCAGTCTCGGAAGCCTTTCGCAAATGGATTTGATGCAATTTTCAATTGTGTGATCTTAATGGGAATAAGAAAAAACAATTCGTTTTTAGAAATTTACAGGTTTCAACACAAAAAAATCTTTCCCAGACTTTGAAATCCCAAAAATTAAAATTTTTTTAGTTGAAATTTAAAAATTAAACCGTTCTTTTATGAATTTATTGAGGTGTCAAATATTTTACTCACTCGATGATTCTGATACGCTGTAACGGCCGTGAAACAAGTCTCGCTGAACACGAAAGTCCTGAAATTGTGCGAGCAGTCCATATCGTGCGCTTTGCAGGATCTCGGTGGGAGATAAACGACGTGGAAGCGAGGCTGATAGCGATGCATCGAGTTGAGAATGATGTGGCCATTGTCGTCCATCTGGTTGTTCGTCAGCTTCAGCTTGTCGAAGGATATGACTTGCTTCATCCATTGAGAGCCCGTCGCTGGGCTGTCGGGATGGACGTGTATCCTGGGCGGGCTGACAGGATCAGCTTTGCCTGCCACTACCCAACTGGAACTAGTTTAACAAAGAAGGCATGATTTTAATTACGATGATTTCTAGTGACCGATATGAAGTTAGCAGAGGTGACAAAGTAGTACATTTTTCTACATTTGTTTAACCTAGGAAAACTTCTAAACCTGAAGACTTACTTATTTGATATTGGTTTTATTTTATAGTTTATTTGGTATTAAGCAATTAAAGAATGATCTCGTCGAAGTGTGCAAAACTAGCAATTTAATATTTAAAAATATGGATTGCAGTAAACAATACAAAACTGGTCATAATTTATTTTGTTGAAATCGCAGTTAATAGAATTTTGTAGCGGTTATTATTAAGATCAACAAGAAGCGAAATTTATTGCGGATATTCAATTAAATATGATTCACGTGGAAGTATAAGAAAAATAACAATTTAAACTGAAAAATTCATTAATTAATATCAACGCCTAGAAGAAATGCTAACAACTTTCTTTGTTGTAGACGTAGCCACGAGATTTTTGAAGAGATTATTGTTAGTATCTGGATTAATACAAATTGATATTAATATACAATGTTTCATTTATAATTCATCTAGGATGATTTATTGGCCCGGTAAGAACTTAGCAGAAACGTAAAAAAAATCCAACAGAATGATTGACATTGACTTTTTTTTTGGTTTGATTTTACCGAGCATCGACTGCTATGGTCATTAGCTCTATTCAATTCTTTTTCAATGTAATTAGTCATATTAGAGGTAATATTAGTTGATTTATAGTCTGATAAGAACTTAGCAGAAACGTAACAAAACTATTGCACAATGTCTTTTCACTTTTTACCTAAAATAAGTCCTAAACCCAACGGTTTAATCATTGCCTATTGATAATAATGTAAAGCTTATTTAAAGCCAAATTCTTTAATGTCATTGAATTAAAGATTGTTCATGTTGATGTATAAAAAAATTGCAATTTAAACTGAAAAAATATAAAAATTGTTTGTACGCTAGGAAAAATAGTAACAACTTTCTTTGTTGTAGTCGTAACCACTGAATTTTTCGAGAGATTTTTGTTGAAATCAGGATTAAAATTAAGCATTCATATTAAGCTACAAATAATAATATTGTATTTGGTCCATTGACCTGGCTATCGACCAACTGGTCCTTCAGCCTGGATACATGTTTATTTATTATTTTTATATTTTACATGATAATTTTTGATGTTGTTATTGTTGATTTTTTGTGTTGTGTTGATTCCTGGTTGAGTGTTGAGATTACTCTCGTGGATTTTGCTTATTGTAGTTGTCGTGAGAAGCGCATACTGCGATTGATGTGATTTTTATGTGATTTTGTTGCGATTCTTGTAGCGTGAATTTAATGGTGTGGATTTCGTGTGATTAATTTTTGTGCGAATTAATTAAATAATTAATTCACACGTGTAGGAGCCCACCTCGGGGACTCGAACCGCGTCCGACTGCGTGGTAAGCTGAAGCACTACCAACTGTGCTGCCCAGGTGGGCATTAAGCTACAATTTTCACATGATTTAGAATGATTTATAGGCCGGTAAGCACTTCGCAAAGGTGTAACAAAATTCCAGCACAATATCTTCCCTCATTTAATCTAAGGTAAATTCTCAATTCAATAGTGTAATCATTAGCTATTGGCTATTGATAACAATGTAATGCTTATTTAAAGAGAAATGCATTGATATCAAACAATTAAAGATTGAATGGAAATTTATATCAATATTCAATTTTCATTGGTATCATCATGTAAATCTCGCATTATTACAAAAAAGGAGTTAAAAATTACGAAACTTACCTGTGAAAAGCATATCGATATCTTTTATCATCAACAGGTACGAAATCCATCATCAGCATGTACTCAGCATTCGGCTCCAGACCGCAGAGGCGCACTTGGAACGTTGGGAACATCCGTCTTCCTGCCTTCGTCACAATCATCTCCGTACCAAGCGTGTGAAACTCGTCCCATAAGGGTTTCATCTCCAGAAGAGTACTTGCAGAATTCAGGGCAGTGCATAGAGCTGCACTGTTTGACGACTTCTGTTTTGTAGGCCTATTATTGTTGTCAATCTCTTCGATTACCATGGAATCAGCGTGGGAGAGTGGTGAATAGGCTCGACGATCTTTTCCAGCTATTTGCAGACATGCTAAAGTGATAATTAAATAATAAATCCTTAAAAATAATTTCATAATTTCATAATTTTAATAATATTTCTTAAGGATAGGAACGATAGGTAAAATTTGTGTAGCACGTCAGGAATATTTGTAATTCTTAAAAATATAGAGAAAGATGCAAAAAATAGTTCATTATTATGTGATCGGAAACTTCTAAACGTTGTAATATTTAAACAATATGTTTTAATTGAAAGTATTCAATGAAAATATTATTAGCAATAATCAAGCTATTAATAATATGAAAATGGGCTGGGTTAGTAAAGAATCAAGAGAGTTACAGTCATTTTTCAGATTCCGCCACGCATTTTCTTCAAAATCCTTACCGCTGTGAAGTTAGCAAAAAATCCCAGAACAGATTTTTGTTAGAGATTTCCATAAGAAAAAAATAAAAAAATAAAATTTGAGCGTACCTCTTCTCCTTTACACATGTTGTTTATATGACTCAAATGAGTAGAAATTTTGCGAGACCCATTTTTTTGACTCGGTGCAAGTGCCCTAAACGGACGATTGAAGTTTGAATTTTCAATTGATCCGTCCATAAGAGGACATATTCACTCGATTTTCTCCGAAACTAGACGAGGATGCTTCAAGATGATCCAACAAAAGTTGTTACAAATTCAGAGAGGAATTTGCTGATGAAAAAAAAATCACGATCGAGGCGGTGCACATAGGAGAAAGCGTTAAATAAAGAGATAATGTATTGAAAATTGTACCAAAATATAGAACTCATTAAGGTGCTTCGTATGGCATATACGCGCAAATTTTATTTTTTTAAATTTTTTTCTTATGGAAATCTGTAACAAAATTCTTTTCTGGGATTTTTTACTAACTTCACAGCGGTAAAATCCTTCTATATCTACATATTTGCAGCCGAGATTGCCCAGTTGACGAAAATACATGTGCAATTTGTCAGACAGACTTATACTAGTTTTGTTTCGACTCAACTGGGCAATCTCGGCTGCAAATATGTAGATATAGAAGGATTTTACCGCTGTGAAGTTAGTAAAAAGTCGCAGAAAAGAGTTTTGTTAGAGATTTTCATAAGAAAAAAATTAAAAAAATAAAATAAAATTTGAGCGTACCTCTTCTCCTTTACACATGTTGTTTATATGACCCAAATGAGTACAAATTTTGCGAGACCCATTTTTTGTCTCGGTGCAAGTACCCTAAACGAAGTTTGAATTTTCAATTGATCCGTCCATAAGAGGACATATTCACTCGATTTTCTCAGAAACTAGACGAGGGTACCTCAAGATGTTCCAACAAAAGTTGTTACAAATTTAGAGAGGAATTTGCTGATGAAAAAAAATTCACGATCGAGGCGGTGCACATAGGAGAAAGGGTTAAATAAAGAGATAAGGAATTGAAAATTGTACCAAAATATAGAATTCATTAAGGTGCTTCGTATGGCATCATTAAAAATTACTGGTAAAATTGCAATAAAACTAATTTTTAATGATGCCGTACGAAACACCTTAATGAGTTCTATATTTTGATACAGTTTTCAATGCATTATCTCTTTATTTAACAATTTCTCCTATCTGCAGCGCCTCGATTGTGATTTTTTTTTCCATCAGCATATTCCTCTCTGAATTTGTAATAACTATTGTTTGAACATCTTGAGGCACCCTCTTCTAGTTTCGGAGAAAATCGAGTGAATATGTCCTCTTATGGATGGATCAATTGAAAATTCAAACTTCGTTTAGGGCACTTGCACCGAGTCAAAAAAATGGGTCTCGCAAAATGTGTACTCATTTGGGTCATATAAACAACATGTGTAAAGGAGAAGAGGTACGCTCAATTTTTTTTTTTTTTAATTTTTTTCTTATGGAAATCTCTAACAAAATTCTTTTCTGCGACTTTTTACTAACTTCACAGCGGTAAAATCCTTCTATATCTACATATTTGCAGCCGAGATTGCCCAGTTGAATCGCATCCAAACTAGTATAAGTCAATCTGACAAATTGCACATGTATTTTCGTCGTCTGGTGCGTTGTTTCGCATCAGCGTTATTTGTAGTGCGCGATGTTTCGCCACAAATTGTCGGAAATTAATCACGGCCGTCGCGCGTAAATCTCTTCCCCGAGGTGCGCGCCGATGTGCGACGGCGTCTAAACGACGCTTAAATCGCATCTAAATCAACGTCGGGCGCTCGTTAGCTCGCACAAATTGCTCGCGCCTCGGGAAAAACGCCCAAAAAACGCGGGAAAACCTCCCAAAAATCCGACGTAATTAGTCACATTGCGTGCATTGCGCGGAGCGCCACACTCTGAAAGATTCTCATCCGTCGCGCACTCGTAGTAAATCACTGGAAGTGACTTAAGTCGCTTTTCGGATGCTACTTTCCAGATTTGCTCAAACTTTGTAAGCTTAAAGAACGTTGGAGTAATTTATTGAGATGTCTTTGTTACTCCAAAATGTAGCAAAGGAAATATAATTGTATTTTTTAAAGTTTACAATTCTACATATGAGCACAAAAAATCTACGATAATCAGAAGTGGAAATAACTAATTGTAAGGCATTTTCTAGTCCTGTCAAGATTGGATAGGAGCAGAAACAAATGAAAGAAACAGGGTAGGTAAAGAAGGTGTTGATGAAGACGTTGAATCAAGAAATACAAATACGAAAGGTGTGGGATAGCAGAAAAAGTGCGAAACTGTTGAATAAGGTTTGCAAATACTGACAAATGAAATTTCGATAAGAAGAGGAAATGTCTTAAGCACCAAAATAGACTTTCATGAATAGGAATATGATAACCTCGTAAATCTTGTGATCGTTACAAGATTCTATAGAAATTTTAAATTTTTTGAATTTTGAATTGAAACAATTCATCTATGACCTATTCACCTATGGTAATGCCTCCATTGGTAAGTTCTGTTTTCTGATGAATTAGATCTAAAGTAATCCAGGCAATCTCAACCTCGGATCACGTATGATAAAAACGCGTGATTTGAGTAAACTGACGTTTCATTAAAATACCAAATATTGCAGAAATCAACAAAAAATGTTAGAAAAAATACAAACTTGATGATCGTTTGGTCTGGTATTCTATTATTCAGGGGGTTGCCATAGAAACATAGGGTCCCCAATTGTGGGTTTCGCCGACTAACAGCTCACGAAGAGAAAAGTTGTGGCAATGAATATGAAATATTTAAGAAAGATTTTTTTTAATGGTGAGAACAATAAACCAAATTAACTTTATAGGTTTACATCTCCGTTATTTTTCATCAATTTTAAAGGGCTATAACGTTTTTATTCTAAGGACTACAAACCTTCAAGACTATATCAAGGAAGATATACTCTTTCCTTATCAGATGATATCGAGAAAATGAAGTTATCCTGTTTAGTTTAGCAGAATGAGCTGATTTTTAAATCCATTTTTTTAATTGATATTCATCCTTCCTTTTTTTGAACAGTTCTAGCTCGTTTTATATCGGTTCTACACCTATGAAAAACCATGGCTAGAAATAGAGATTCTTCCTATATCAGAATATGAACAGACATTTTCAATATCTTCGCTTGTTAGGTTTGAAAATACGATTTTATGGAGCTTAGAATTTTCAAGGATGGCAAATTTTAATCAACTTCTTAGGCATGCTTCTCCTTTATCTTTCAGCAACTTTAAAGGGTTGTATCGCTCTTATTCTAAAGAGCATGGACTTTAAAAGGAAGATTAACTGTTTTCCTATTATATGCTGTTGAAATAATGAAGTTATTCTGTTTAATTCAACAGAAAAATAACAGATTTTCCAACTTGTTTTTTTTTCAAACAATTTTTAAATTATCCTTCTTTGAACACTTCTAGCTCGTTTAATATTGGGCCTGCAACTTCGAAAATCCATGATTGGAAACAGTGATTATCCCTCTTTCAGAATATGAAGAGATATTTTCAATACCTTAATTAGTTAAGCCGGAAAACACGATTTTATGAAGTCTATTTCCAAGAATGACAAATTTCCATCAACTTGGTAGGTCTGCATTGTTTTTATCTTACAGCCACTTTAAAGGGCTCTATCGCTCTTATTCTAAGGAGCATGGACTTTAAAGGCTATAAAAAGGAAAAGATAAACTCTTTCCCTATCATATGCTGTCGAAATAATGAAGTTATTCTGCTTAGTTTAACAGAAAAAACAGATTTTCTAACTTGTTTTTTTTTCAAACAATTTTAAAATTATCCTTTTTTGAACACTTCTAGCTCGTTTAATATTAGCCATACAACTACAAAAATCCATGATTGGAAACAGTGATTATCCCTCTTTCAGAATATGAAGATATATTTTCAATAACTTCATTAGTTAAGCCGGAAAACACGATTTTACGGAGCCTAGAATTTCCAAGGATGATAAATTTCCATCAACTTTGTAGGTCTGCATTGTTTTTATCTTTCAGCCACTTTAAAGGGCTCTATCGCTCTTATTCCAAGGAGCATAGACTTTAAAGGCTATAAAAAGGAAGATAAACTCTTCCCCTATTATATGCTGTCGAAATAATAAAGTTATTCTGCTTAGTTTAACAGAAAAAACAGATTTTCTAACTTGTTTTTTTTTCAAACAATTTTAAAATTATCCTTTTTTGAACACTTCTAGCTCGTTTAATATTGGTCCTGCAACTACGAAAATCCATGATTGGAAACAGTGATTATCCCTCTTTCAGAATATGAAGAGATATTTTCAATACCTTAATTAGTTAAGCCGGAAAACACGATTTTATGAAGTCTATTTCCAAGAATGACAAGTTTCCATCAACTTTGTATGTCTGCATTGTCTTTATCTTTCAGCAATTTTAAGGGGCTGTATCCCTCTTATTTTAAGGGGCATGGACTTTAAAAACTGTAAAAACGAATTTTTCAATACCGCCATTAGTTAAGCCTAAAAATATAAAAATACGATTTATGAAACTAATAATTGTTTAATGCTAATTAACTTTGAAGGCCTTCATCGCCCTTATCTTTCATCAACATTAAAGGGGTGTATCGCCCTTAGTATTGCCACCATAAACATTAGAGATTATTTAAATAGAAACACACTCTTTTGCCTTCATATTTTCCATATAGTCATGTTTCTAAAATGTATCCTATTAAAATTATCATACTTTAAAATTGGCACAGCCCCGTTTACTATGGATTCTGCATACTGGACAAAACCATGAACAGAAGCAGTGATTTTAGAATTTATCCAATACTTCTTCCATTGACCCTCTAAAAATTGAAAAATTCATCAATTTTATAAGACTTTATTTAAGGGCCTTGCAGTACTTTTATGAACGTAAAAAGACACATAAACATGACAGGAAATGATAAGAAATCGGGAAAGACGGGGAATAAAATTAAAAATAATATAATTACCTTCGATTTGTTTCATTGGTGTAATACCATTATACTGCCAGGCTTCCGATGGATAACAACAATCCGTCTGTCCCGTAAGTTGCACATTTCCACCCCCAATATCTGCCCCCACTTGATGAAAACCTTGATGATTCATTTTCAATTTATCTTTCTCACAATAATTAACTCATTCACCAATTCTCGTCTTATCTTCTTCTTCTTCTTATCACTCCAAACTCTTTGTCGTCAATTAATTTTTAAAATTGGTAGCTTAAAATTTTAAGTATGTCACCATGATTGTCTTACAACAAGTACATTAAGTCATAAGTGTTTTAAAATCTTAATTAATCCACTTTTCAATCCACTTATTCTTAGCAATTAATTAATCGCGATGTAGAGGCTGAATAGAGAGAGAGAGAGAGAGAGAGAGAGTCGTCGATGGAAAACAGTAGTGTTGACTCCAACAGGTCAAGAACCTTGATCGTCGAATTTGGCTCCAATCTTCCTGTCCTGTTTACAATAAAATTCATTAGATTCGTGCCTGCGATCCGTGCAGGCGTGCGTAAAATACGAGAGGGAAAAAAAGTAAAAGTCGCTGCACGCGAGTTAATGAAAAGTTGATGGCGCGCCGCCGCCGACGACGGCCGCCGTCGACACCTTAGCCGTTTAAGTGGCCTCAAGAGGTGAGAATAACGCTCGGAGGCGGCAACCGACCGTCGGCGACGCGCGCGAGCATCTCAGAAAAACGGAGAGATAGTCTAATTTTAATTTCACTGCGATCTGATGCGATCTTAGAGTAAACAAGTTCAATCATTCTGATTCGTTTTTGGTATAGATTTTCTCAATTTTCTTCCTTTTTTCTTAATCTAACTATATTAGAAATATAATCAAATTTAAGCAACTAGATAATCAAACTTCTTCGATGCCTTGAAATTTTTTTTGCCTATTGTCAAAGGGTTTTAAATAGGTTTAATTCAAGAAAAAGTAGTTGAAAAATAAAAAAAAACGAAATTTTAAATGCAATTATTAATAAAACCCATTTAACGGTTAAATAATTATGGCCTTTATTAATTATTATTCTTTTAATTTTCTTAAATATGAACAGTAAAATCGAGATTATGAGGGTATTCAGTAAACAGGTTCACTTTAAAATTAATTGCGCTCTTTAAATACTTACAATTAGTTAATATTCCATGCCATTTCTTAATAATTTCATAAATTTGGAAATTGAATCAAATTATTGTTAACAAAAGAAAACACACTGCAACATTTCATCTTTATTGATTTTTTTATAGAAAATTGCGTTATATAACGTGGTTTGGAAGAATTCGTAGATTTTTCGAGTTTTTTCTTGAAATTATTGATAATTATCGCAATTTTAAAGACTTTAGTCCAACAACTTTTTACGGATATGCGGAAAAAAAGTATTTCAGATGATGCTTTGAAAGTTTGATTATCCTAATTAATTGTACAGAGACCTATATAATTTCCAAATTGTTTTTCACAAATTCAAAGCGTGTTCAACTTTGAAGGGTTGTAGTTCATCTAATTTCGAATCAGTAACTCCCTCTTTCAGAATATGAAGAGACCTATTCAAAAACTTTGTTAATTTAGCAGGAAAACACATTTGTAATCAAGTTTAAGCAACTAGTGAATCAAACATCTTCAATATCATAAATTCCCTTTTTTAATACCAACGTGTTTAAAATAGCTGTAATTCTAGGATAAGTAGTTGAAAGATAAAAAAACGAAATTTTAAATGCAATTAATTATTCTTTTAATTTTTATAAACTAAACTGGAAAAGCAAGATTATGAAGGTATTCACTAAACAGGTTCACTTTAAAATGAACTCTCTTTAAATAGTTATAATTAGTTAGTATTCCATGCCATTTCTTAATAATTTCAGCGTATAAATTTGAAAATTGAATCAAATTATTGTTAACAAAAGAAAAGTCACTGCAACATTTCATCTTTATTGATTTTTTTATAGAAAATTGCGTTATATAACGTGGTTTGGAAGAATTCGTAGATTTTTCGAGTTTTTTCTTGAAATTATTGATAATTATCGCAATTTTAAAGACTTTAGTTCAACAACTTTTTACGGATATGAGGAAAAGAAGTATTTCAGATGATGCTTTGAAAATTTGATTATCCTAATTAATTGCACAGAGACCCATACAACAATTTCCAAATTGTTTTGCACAAATTCAAAGCGTGTCTAACTTTGAAGGGTTGTAGTTCATCTACTAAGAATCTTATAGACTTGAGCTAAACACGATTTCGAATCAGTAACTCCCTCTTTCAGAATATGAAGAGACCTATTCATAAACTTTGTTAATTTAGCAGGAAAACACATTTGTAATCAAGTTTAAGCAACTAGTGAATCAAACATCTTCAATATCATAAATTCCCTTTTTTAATACCAACGTGTTTAAAATAGCTGTAATTCTAGGATAAGTAGTTGAAAGATAAAAAAACGAAATTTTAAATGCAATTAATTATTCTTTTAATTTTTATAAACTAAACTGCAAAAGCAAGATTATGAAGGTATATACTGAACAGGTACTCTTTAAAATTAACACTCTTTAAATACTTACAATTAGTTAATATTTCATGCCTATCTTAATAATTTCAGAGTATACATTTGAAAATTGAATTATTATTAAGAATTATTGTTAAGAAAAGAAAAGTCACTGCAACATTTCATCTTTATTGATTTTTTTTTATAGAAAATTGCGTTATATATTTTCAATTTCCAAATTGTTTTGCACAAATTCAAAGCGTGACTAAATTTGAAGGGCTGTAGTTCATGAACTATAAAGCGTATAGACTTGAGGTAAACATTATTACGAATCAGTAACTCCCTCTTTCAGAATATTAAGAGAACAATTCAATAACTTTATTGATTTAGCAGGAAAACACATTTGTAATCAAGTTTAAGCAACTAGTGAATCAAACATCTTCAATATCTTAAATTCCCTTTTTTTAATGTCAACGTGTTTAAAATTGCTTTAATTCCAGGATAAGTAGTTGAATGATAAAAAAAAACAATATTTTAAATTAATCATTAGTCCTGCTACCGATGCTGTGAATATGGGCTGGGTATACTAATAATCAATAGAGATATAGTCATCTTTGCACATTCGCAATGTATTTTAAATGGGAACAATCAAACTATTTTTTGTTCATAACTTGGTCACATTACGAGGTACATTCTGTCCGATTCTACATCGAACCATGAGAAAATTGGCTGGGTATTTTAGGTATTTGCAAAATCGAAAATTTGCATGTAGCTTATATGAGTCATTTTACGACGGTTTTTACGGTAGGATCACACGGGTGCCATATTACTCAATTCATCTAAAACTAAATATTCTTGTTAAAAATGTACCTGATATTAAAAAAATAGTCCGAAATAAATTGCCCTTTATTCACACTTGTTCCGATTCACGAATGTTCACAAAATCAACGAACTCAAAAATCTCAAATTTGCACTTGACTTTTCATCGTGGTGGGCTTTCATCGCATGTCGTTTAGAAAACGTTGTCGCGCACCCGAATTAAAAGGCGCAATCAACATCGATTTGTTTCGTCGCGTCGATTTGTCCGATCGCACCTCTTGCACTAGTTTTCCGTTCGCACTCGATTTGCCGCGCAGTTTTTCGCACTTTGCGAACGCTCGCTCTCACACACACACACACACACACACACACACACACTGGCGTCAACCCTCCGTAAGCTTGAGCGCGCTTGACTTAAGTTAAGCTCGACGCGCCGTTCACTGAAAAGTTTTTCGCTTTTCAGCGGCTCGCGTGCATCTGTCTGTCGCTCGGCGGCGAGGGCGCGCTCGCGCTCCGCATATTTTTAAAACGCTTTCCTCTGCCGCCAAGTTATTCAGATGGCTCACAATCGGCTTGGCTGGAGTGACTGAGACGGATGCTGCACATGCTGAGCGTCGCATGCGGCGACGAAAGACGGATGCTATTTGGGTTTGGAGTCAAGGATTCGCTGTGGGTTTTGTTTCTCAGGCGGTTTCAAAAGTTAGTGGTGGGGGTGAATGTTGCTTAAGCAAACGTGGCTTAAAGCTCGCTCATACGATATCGTGTGTGGTGTGAGTGAGCTTATGGTGTGATGAAAACGCCCATTTTGTGAGTGTGGCCTGAAACGCTTGCCTGAGATATGGGTGGAGCTTCGTTAAGTCAACTTATGGGTTTTAAAATGAACTTTTTAGAGCTTGCATTTTATGCTAGAATGTCTAAGAAAAACTGGCATAATTTAAATTCCTTCGATACCAATTTTTCTTCGTCAACAGAGGAGAGTTCTGCTCCTTTTTATCATGTTACCAGCTTTGGTTGTCATTATTCAGGAATTTGGAATTTTTAAGAGGATCATTGTCATTAAAATAAACTTTTTAGAGTTTACATTTTATGTTACAATGACTAATTGTAAGAAAAATTTGCAAAATTTAGATTTATCCTGCGATACCAATTATTCTTTGTGAACATAAAGGTGTTCTGTTCTTTTTTATTGGATCTACGAAAAATCACCGTGGTAAATGCACCGCTCTAAATTCACCGCTAAGAAATATGACCGCTGGTAAAATCACCGCAAGTAAATTCACCGCTAGTAAAATCACCGCGTATCAACTCACCGGTAAATAAACATAGTCGCTCAAATTTCGACGATTTAGTAATGACTCATATCCGACCAAAGGCATGCGTAAAGTTAAGAATACATATTTACATTTTTGTTTTTAGGAATACGAACGAATGACTGTTTTCTCCTTAATAACGCGATCTTTAAAAACAAGTTCGCTTCAAGTAGCATCTTCTTCTGACCTCTCTGTGTTTCAGGCATCTTAAATGAGTCCATTCCAATTAATAAACGTACAAGTCCAATCAGCAACGGTTCGAGAACTAATGAGACGACTTCACGAATGTGCAGAGAAAATAAGCTACTTAACGCTTATTGTTATCTCGGTATCAAACACGAACATCAGAATTTTCGGTATATGTCACAGCTTATTTGATTTCATTACGATAATACGATAATATAGAAATAATAATTTTAGTTTACTTGCATAAAGAGGTGCACGCGGCACGAGATTATCATTGCGGTCCAGTTGATTGACGACAACCTAGAGGGGATTCCCCCCGGTTGAGACGTCAGTTTTTCTTCAAGTGGATTCCCACGCTTAAGACGCCAATTTGTACCGTTAATACATATTTCCATTGATCTCCATTTCTAGTTTAATTATATGTTGGGTGCCCCCAATGCCTTTGTTTGGTGAATAATTTTTGTTAAAGGCGCACTGCCTCCATGTGATGAAGGTGTGGCGCGCGGGACTACCCCTCCCAACATTGAGGCATTAGGAGGTATTAGTGTGAATTTTGATTTTCTCCAGCGGTGATTTTTGCCAGCCGTGAGTTTTCGCGCGATGAATTTTCGTAGCGGTGAATTTACCAGCGGTGATTTGGTACCGGTGATTCTACCGCGGTGAATTTACTGGCTCCCCTTTTTATTGCGTTATCAGCTTTAGTCGTCATTATTTAAGAATGTGGAATTTCTATGAGTATCTAACAACTCGGAGTGCCTTACAGTGTCGGAACGAGGTACTAAAATATTTTTGAAGCAACAAAGGCGCATTTTTTGCGAAATTGAATAGTAATAACGTATAACATATATTGCGTAATGTCCTTCTCCTCCTCCTCTTCTTTCCTTCTTCTTTCTAAGCCTCGGTCCTGTTCTCCCAAATTTTCTTCTGGTTTCTAAAAAGTTTGAAATTTGTAATGCATCACTCCAATAACGTATACTCTCCATTTTCTCCGAAACTAGAAGATGATATGTTCAAGCAAAAATGATTGCAAATTCAGAAAGGAATACCTTTTACCGAAAATGAGGCTTTTGGGCATATCTAAACAGATGTTTTTTGACGTCCATGCCTGGGGAAAATAACATAAATTTCAGAAATTCCGCGTTGACTTTAAAGATAACGATTTACCGATGGTTTTAATCGCATTGTTTGTGAAAATAGTCGTTTAAAGACATCTAAACCCATTTTTCCTTATAAATTTAGTGCCACAAAATTTCATGATAAATGTTGAAATTGTCGAAGTTAAAGATCTTCCAATGTGTTTGTAGGCGCTTGTTTGTTTAAATAAGTTCTTCTTACGTACTTCTTATATGAAACTTCCCCAAAATGACAAAAAATATAATGTTTGATGAGTTGAAGTTAATTGTAAGTCGTTTGAGCACATCTAAATACGTATTTCTCTTATATTTTAGCAAAACTTGCTCTTAATAAGAGAAAACAAATGTTAAGTATCGAATCGTTAAATCTCCCGGAAACGGTCCATAGAAAATAAATATAATGCAAAGAGTTTGGTATATCAACTCAACCAATATCCCGTTTTTAACACATTCCAAAAAAAAAGTCCAAAACACTTAAAAACTAATTTTAATCCACTTGGCAACAATCATTGTTACTTGGCTTAAGACACACGACATGTAACGACATTTCCACCTAACGAAAGCCAATTTCGCTTTTCATTGTCTTGTTTTTTACAAGACGAATGTTTTCAGAATTTATAATCACCAATTTTTTCCTGGAACTTACTCAACTTCCGGATACTTAAACAGTCTTACATTAGTTCGCAAGGAAAATCTATAATTAACTTTAGGAGTGTTATTAAATATGACTGTTTGGAAGACAACTCCTCTGAAATGCGCAGAACACTTTTAAGTCACGCGCAGGAGCGACATAAACTCTAAACCAGCGGCCACTTAAATTTAAGTAGCTTGGCGTCCATGCGTTCATGCATGCGGGTGTTAGATGTTCTTAGGGCTGGTGACATTTATTGGTGGTATTTGTCAATGATTTGATGCGAAATACGCTCTTATTTCTTGGAAAACGTGTGAAAATTATGATGTAATTTCTATAAATACATGAAAGATGTCGTTTTATTGTGTTTATTGCTTAAAGAAATCGTCATGAATATTGTTATAGATTTCTATGACATCAATATGTGTTGTTTTGAAATTTTCCTTAAACAATGAATGCATGACTTAAGTTTGAATTTTGTTTAAAAACTCTCAAAATTAAGGCATTTTAAAAATCTTAAAGAACTGTCTTTGGAAAATTGAATGTTTCGTCTAAACTAATAAAGTTAATAAAATTTTCTTGATCTAAGATGACAGAGAAAGAGTTGCTCCTATGAAAGATGCTATCCCCGACCCTCTTAGACTTCAAATAAAGGCACTACAGATCTTCAAATTTGGAGAATTTTACAAATTTTCGAAAACACGCTTTGGAAA
>JAODAC010018699.1:0-20155 GCA_027575185.1 Mimaenictus wilsoni | reverse complement strand
CGCATCCCACAATCTCATCGCCACTCCCCAATTACTCCCCCACATTCGCCCCCATCTCTCTTTTACTCTACCCCATGTACACCTTGCCTTTACTTGAATCCATCGCACTTGCTCTCCCCAACTTCCATCCGAAAACTTTAAATATCTCGAGAAATTCGCTCTTCACGAAAATGTTGTTGGTAATCAAAATATTGTTATACTAAAGGGTAAATTTGTTCTTGGCATATTCAGCCCCCCAATTTCACCCCTATTGGTTGAGGTGGGCGTAATTTCAAAATCATAAATGTGTACCCTATTTTTTACGGATTTGAATTCTACAGCTAAAAGTTTGTCAAATTTGTACGAAACATTTTTTCTTAGTTGCTATTAAATATTACATATTGATTACCTATAATTATAAGAAGGGAACTTATTTCTTGAGATAATTCATGTTTTCACGTTAAAACTTTACATTGGGTAAACAGCTCAAAACGGTGAACAATCCAATTAAGAGGAATTATTTCAATATATGTTTCTACCTACAAAACAAAACCACCTACAAAAATGTTCAATCCGAGGGGGACAATTGAGGCACGCCCCTCGGAAATATATTCTATATATCTATATTAACCACTGCACCGCGGCAATTTCGCAATGCTGCGAAATTTAAAAGTGTGCCAAAAAATATTAGATTTATTAAATTCGCTTCGCAGTCAACATACATCAATCATCTCTACTTCTACGACATTCTACTCACCCAACATTCAACTCTCAACTAACTACAAAGTAATACACGCCATCAAAAAGTCACCAATAAAACAAGCCACAAATAAAAGCAACTACAAAAAAAAAACAACAAAAACAAATGTAAACACATAAGAATCATATGTAACATGTCAGAAAGATCTTCGAAAATCGACAGACAGTAAAACATATGAAATTGTTATTATTTAGAAAAAGATTAAGACAAAAAAAAACCTCATAAAAGTTAGTTTGCCCATGGCTCACTAACAAGCATAACGCGTGTCTACGGTGCGGAAACAAGTCGAAGTACAATTGCCTCTCGCCTCTCGCGCCAATTCGACGATTTCCTTCAGATTGCGGCGGTGCCAGCAGTCGGAAACGCGCGGCAATGCCACGCTTCCGCATCGCCAATTCTAAGATCCACAGGAACATGTTAAGCATTAGCGCCGATCGTGATTAATTAATTTCTTTGGGAGCGCAACGGGCGCTTTGGCATGCCCGAAAAAAAAAACGTGCGGTTGGTGAAAACGCACAATAAAATGCGAAAGGAAATTAAGCGCGTTATAGAAGGTTTAGACGTGAGTTCCGTTGCGTTCCGTTCCCATCCGTGCAGAGAAACATTTTTCTAAACGCGTGGAAATTAATCTTTTAATACGGTTTGTCATTTTCGCAGAATGAAATAATTTAATGGAAAAATAATTTGATGAAATGCAATTTGAAACTTTCAGCACTTTCAGCGTCTGGTTTAATTTGAATAAATTGCTTTTTCATGTGAGAGAATAAATTGTAATTCCTTGAAAATGGTTTTATTCCTTATAATGGTTTTTTGGTTATGTAACATTTAGTTAAAGCCACTTTTATACAACATACAACTACTTTACAGCTTATTGCATCTTATTGTTAGCTTTATCCTCGTCTAAAATAATAGCACTTTTTTTCCGCTGAAATATAACCCAATTTCATCTAGCTAAATATAACTTACTTTATCATAAATATATCACAACTTTTTCACAAAACATAACATCACATACACAAACTTTAACTAAACCGAAAAAAACAAACGAAAAATATATTAAATACGTCGTTAATAAACACGTGGAAATATATTTTGGTGATTCATGCTGAGTTTGCAAAAAACCGAACGTAGAAACATAAATAAATCCGAACTATGCAGTAAACAGAAGTTAACCAGAGGAGAAAAATGGCCTTTCCACGTGGCAGAATTTCATTTTGACTCCAACTTACCCGCTCCCCAACTCTCCCGCCTCTCTCGCTCATGTAATTGCGAATAGTAAAACTACCACCGTCTTTTTTAATGAAAAAATGTTTAGTTTGTACGGCGCATGGCATTTTTTTGTGCGCGCGAATAATGCGTGAATTAAAGACACGCACACACTAAACAGCACACATTTTCTCGCATACAATTGTAACTAGTTTTTCAACTAGTGTGGTGCTGGTGTGGCTTTTTGCGAATGGACATTTTTGCATTGCATTTTTTATACTCGCGCGTAGGTCGATTAATTTACGGTTGTATCTGGTGCGCAATGTACGCGAATTTGCATATTTATAACCTCGCGGACGCCATGGCGAGCTGTGATAAACTAAACATTTTGCACGTTACGTGTGCCGACTGCCTGCTACCCGTCGCCTCCGCCATCAACGGAGGTTCACAGCTGTTTTGTACATGGTTCGGCGTAACCGGAATGCGTCAAACATCCGCATAAAATCATTATTGTCACTGATGGACTTTTTCTATATTTTATTTATGCTGTTCCGGGGGCCATTTTCGGACAATTATTACATCCGTTTTATTGAAATTTGTTTTTGATGCCTTCTTTTTTGCGATCGTAAATTAATTGTTTATGTGACATGTAATCGGAGCCAATTTACATTGAATTTATTTGACAATGAGGAAATTGCGTACATAATTTCGTTACAATTCGATAAAAATTTCACAAAATCTCATTCAAATATAACCCAATGGAACCCAACATATTTTTGCCTTTCATATCTCCGCTTGGCAATTTCCTATCTAGGAATTTTCCCTCAACGGCATTAAATTAAGTGGCTGGACTGTTTAGACCCTATTTTGCACTCAGCACACTCGGGAATCTTCAGCGAATCTTGTGACCTTAGATCCTCTGGGACGGTGTTCACAGCTTCTTTAATTAATTTTTCTCCTGCGACATCAACTTCTCTGTTACCACAGTACCTACATTTAGAGGTTTGTGCTTTACCGATTCCGTGGAGGTATTCTCCGAATTCGCCATTACCTGTGAATAGCTGTACCAGAGAGTAATTCGTTTCCTCGGATGCGGTTTCACCCACGTCTTTTCATCGAGGACGAACCTAGCAGACCACTATGCCCACTTCTCTTCTGCCATCAGCCTAAAGCTCTCCCATGGACATCCTCTTTTCTTCCTGCAAATCTCCCTGTCCTCTCTGGACCTTAAGATCCGTTGGTGGTAGTGAGGCCAAAACCTCAGCCGCGGCGCTGTACACAACCTAACCTAATCTAACCTAACCTAACCGAACCTAACCTAACCTAACCTAACCTAACCTAACCTAACCTAACTTAACCTAACCTAACCTAACCTTTATTGGCATAACCCCTGCCCATACATATCACCCTGCTTCCTTCACATAACATATGATAAATAAATAAATAATAAAAACAACAAATAGTTACACCAAACCATTTTTTTTCTCATAACCGGACACTCGTAGTAATCACCAGTGGAGTTTCCCTTTTTCTTTTTTTCTCCTTTACTATGACGGACACCCTGGCGACCCTATGGCCACTCGCACCTAACCAACCCATGATCACATTCACTCCCTCTCGTATACCTCTCGCCCATTCTTGATTCATTCCCCTGCATTCCACTGCATTCCCCTGCTAAGTGCTCCCAAGTATCCCATCCTTCCTCACATAGGCCACACTTTCTAAACTCGTCTCCCATCTACACTTTCCATCCTCTCTCTTCCGAACCACACCTTGCCCCTGCTATCGTCACATTTTCCGTTGCTCCTTTTTCTCTGCAGCCAACATATCCCGTCTTCCTCCCCATAACCTAAACTAACCCAACCATAACCTAACCTAAGCTAACTTAACCCTACCATAACCTAAACTATCCCAACCATAACCTAACCTAACCTTACCACACCTAACCCCACGCAACCCAACCTTACCTAACCTAACCAAACCTGTCCAAACCCAACCTAACCTAACCTAATCACACCTAACTCCAATTAATTTAACATCATCTAACTTCAGCTAATCCAACCTAACCTCACCTAACCTTAAAATAAATTGCCTCAATTTAAAGAAAATAGTCATATCATAATGTTATCGAAAACAAATATTTATATCACGTTATCAGCATTGTTCGCAGCCAATTTTACAACACACAAAATCGGCTTAGTCAATTGCTCGTAATGATTATTCGTAATGATAATCCATGTCGACTGTACTCCGCTACGAATCAATTGTTTACGAGCGCTTAATTATTTTTGGGATGCCGCTGAGCATAGCGCTGGCGCGCGGTTCGGTGGCGACGAGGTGGAATGTCGCCACGTTGGCGTGCTGCTAATGTATCGCGGAACATGTGCATTGTCGTTTTCGCGCACCGCGTAGAAATTTCCGCTCGTTTGGCGCTGAAATATATTCCAATTAGCTGGATTAAAGGGCGGATGATTTTCGCGCTACTCGGCGAATTTCCACATGCCACTATTGTCGCCTATTTCAGCGCTGTTGACAACGCGTTAATAGTTGATTATTGCACACGTATTCGCCGATTGTTTATTTATGACACGCTTGACATTCAAGCGCATTTTCCAAAATAGCACATTTTCATTATGATTATGATGCTTTATCTATTAGGAATTGTTGAAAATTGAATATATTCGTTTTACTTTTGTTTTTGTTTATCGAATATTATGTCATTATTTTTATTATACATTTATTACGCCGAATAGTAGAAAATAAACGTGTATACTGAACTTGGAAAATTTACGATTAAATACTGAATAACTGAAAGTTTTCGTAAAAAAATCAGGGAAATAATAAACATTTTTAAATATAATTTCATTTATAGAATGAAATATAAAGTTCTATCTAACAGATAACACAAGAAAAGCACGTGACTTTATAACACAACTACAATTTTTCATTTTTCAACCGCTGCTGCAGTGGGACTACTTTTGATTGCAGCGCAGACGTGTCCAATCGAATTCGTGTTAGTATCCACTCAAATGAATACATACAATGCCAATCGTTCCTATCACGCCGCCAACCCTCAAGCCAGCGTAAAACCAACCCCAATCCCACCCAGACAAGTATTCCTCCGACAGAGCATATTCAATTGACCGAATCTGCCCCTCATTCCTCCTTCAAATCCATCGCCGCTCAGCTTGAGTACAATTCCACCGGCACCTCCACCATTTCTCCACACTGCTCGGAGGCGCCGGCCTTCGCCAATATTCACGAATACACGCCGAAAACGTGATATAAACGTTATTGTAAAATGAATTCGCCCCGTCGACCGTTTGATTTTCTTGATAGAAATCGTGCCCGGCATATACACTACCAGCATATGTGCGCGTGTGTGTGTGCGTACGCGTTGCGCGCAAGCCGACGAGGCATGTTTATGATGGACCACACAGCGCCGCCTTTCGACTTCCGGCTTCCGGCCAATCCTGTTAAACGCACGCCAACTACTACGGCCGCAATCAAGATTGGCGCCTTGCTGTACTCCCCGCGGGCAGGTTTTTACCGTCAGAATGCGTCCGAAATTGTTAAAAATCTTAACGAAAATGTATGTAAACTTTGTAGGACTTAATTCTTCGAAAAAAAAACTCAATTTTCCTGCGCAATTGAACGCCATAGACTTCAGTAATTCGATACAAGTAAATATTATGCGTCGGACACATTTTATACTTTGAAAAACTTTTGTCGAGGGGGAAAAAGAACGCGCAATGCAAGCAATCGGTGTGGTAAAGCAGTTTAGGGAATAAAATGGGAATAAAATGATGGGCATGAGTATGGAAGAGGAGCAATGGTGGATGTGTTCAAAGCAGGCACAGAGAACTCAACAGGAACAGGCTTGATATCACTGGCACAAACGTCGAAATATATAACCCCTGCAGTTATGCGTTGAACGTTTTAATATTCGGGGTGAAAAAAATATATATACGTCGGTTCACGTTACGTTTCTTTCCGTGTGCGATCGTGTGGAAATTATTATTTCTGTATCGTTTTATTGGGTATAGTGAAAGGGAAGTATTTTATATCAGAAAAAAAATGTAATAGTATTTATTAAAAAAAAGAAATGCAATATTACATTTCAAATTAAGTAAGGTATATTTGATGCCAGAAATGTGTAAAGTTGGGGAATTTTGGGTTTTAGATTAAAATCGATTGAAAATTATATTAAATTTGTTTTTTATCATCGGAATTGGGTTGTGAGCCTTTGATTAGACATGTTTAACCAATCTTGACAACCTGACGAAGGCATTTTTCATTTTCTCTTTCTAATTAATGCAATTCGTGCCTATTATCCTAAAATTGACCTAACAATGATTATCTCTTCATATTCATATGTCGAAGGAAGCTTCGCTGCAGTCATACAGCATGACAATGATATTGGAAAAGATTCGGTCCAGAAATAAACATTTCTTAGTTTTTTTTCTTAATTTTATTTTACCGAGCATTGTCTATTGTACCTATTAATTCTATTCAATTATTATCCATTATAAGTAGAGATTAATACTATAGATTAGAAGAGTTCATTACGCTCTAGATCTGCCAAGATTCGTTCCAGGAACCTTGCGGTCATCGATCATTGAACATATTAAACGTAAGAAAAAAGTCGATTGTTAAGTAATGTCTATCAAACTCATTAATATAAAAGAAAATAATGCAATTATCCGAATCCAGATGGAGTCTAGACTATTAAGGATAGTTCATCAAGAATTACATTAATAGTAAGAGAAAATGATAATGCTCTAACCGGGTTTATATAGGCAATCTCGCCAGCATGCAGCAGTTATTGAGTCATCCGTCTAGACTATTATGGATAGTTCATCAAGAATTACATTAATAGTAAGAGAAAATGATAATGCCCTAACCGGGTTTATATAGACAATCTCGCCAGCATGGAGCTTTCGGGCGCAAGTTGAACCGGATCCAACGATATACGATAGAAGTCGACTGTTATGTAGGTTGTTGGATAATCCGGTCCGATCATTGTCATTTTCTCCCAATTCGTGAATTATATCTAGCTATTAAACTATCTATTAATATCTAATGCCTATGTAATTCCTTACAACTGAATATTTTCATCTTGATATATCAATGATCGCTTTGCAACAATCATTCAAAATGACAATATAAAGATAGTCGTATAGAAAAATATTTATATATTACTAAAATATTCCTCTCCGCCCTCATTTAAGCAGCTCAGAATAAAACGTAATATGACATAATTCATAAATAATCTCAACAATCATAATTTCTACATTCCATCATACTCACACTTCCACATATTTTTGCATTATGCAAAATAGAGGCCGAAGAAAAAAGCAAGGTATATCATTTTTCAAAGCAAATACAAACAGACACACTTCACACGTTTCTGAAAACCTTTATATCTAGTAAACCAAAAGAACATACGAATATACGAGTAAGATGAAACATTTTAATATTCACCAAAAAAGTGAGATCCTATTGCATGCCTTTCCGTATGGCGTCATGTGGAAATTATTATTTTCATACTCCTTATAAGTCTTTCCTTTTCCTGCAAAATGTTCTATGAAAACCTTCTTTAAATGCAACATATTTAGAATCAAAATAACTTCAATGTTGTTTTCCTCTTCATTTATTTCTTTTCGATTAAAGTGTAATTAATTTTCTAATGGAACCTCACGAGACAACACCAACAAAACAATTTGCTTCAATTTTGAAACTTTAATCTAACAAGTTGAATTCAATCTCTTCGAATGCCGGTGTGGGTGTGTGTGGGTGTATGTGTGTGTATGTGTGTGTGTGTGTGTGAGAGTTTGAATGTGGGTGCGTTGTCTTTTTGGGCTATTTATCTCCATTCGAAGCATCTGTACGACCGTCGGGCGTCGAGACGTCGAGAGTCGCAGGGGCAGCGGCTGTTTGTTCCTTTCGTATTGAATTCGCCGCTGTCTGGCTGCCAGCAGAAGCGCGACGCGAGCCGATTGTGTCCCGCCTGCTGCTCCTGCATGCTTGCGGGTCTGATTTATGGCGACCGCTTCTTGCCGAACGTCTCCCACAACCCACGCGCCTGCCGCCTGCATCCGCCGACTTCTGCCGCAGGACGTGCGCGGTCCTGCGATGCGCCTTAATTGCTTCCCAAATGCTCGGCGACGGAATGCAAGGAATGTGTGCCCACGATCGGTTGTTTGCTTTGGCTTATAGATTTTAAAGTAATTAATTCTCCATCTTCGGGATGCAGTTCAAGATGTCTAAAAGTGTTTTCAACGAATCTTATGAAAAAATTTCAACGTATTCATTTGTTTTTCAAGGAAATCTTATTTATTTCATCGTAATTAATTGGTCTTAGTGTAGCGTAAGTAGCATAAATAATGAATAATTAAGCATGAATAACTGAGGAAGTACGAATTATCCCCTGTTCTTCCGATGGAGTGAAAACTCCTTGAGTGGAGCTCAGCGAATATCGTTTAAGGGTGAGTACGTTTCTTCTACGTATTCTTTCGAAGTGCCCAGTGTTTTATTTCTTGTATTTTATCACGGCTAACCTTCTGGTAAACTCAGTATTGCTCATAAGGGAAGAGCTTCCCGAATATTGGGTAAGAGTGAGCACTCTTTTTCGAAAAATTTTCCCACATGACTCTAAATTATTTTATTATAGCTGTTTGTCTGCTAGTTAACTCAGAAAAGCTCATTCCGTGGTGCACCGCGAGTATTGTACAAGAATGCGTTTTGTCATTGATTCTCCAGATGAGTCCCGTTCATTATTTCTTGTGAATTGTCGCTGTTATTCTGTAGCTTAACTCCTTGGTAAATCTCCTTGGATGGAGCTACTCAGATTTTGGCCGAGAATGAGTACCCTTTTTATGTATTCTCCCAACGAAGCTCGTGTATTATTTCTTGTGAGTGACCATTGTTACTTATTGAATCAACTCAGTAAAGCTCCTTGAGTCGGGCCAGCAAATAGTAAGCAAGAGTGAGTACGTTTTTCATCTATTCTCCTGATTAGTCTTGTGCATTATTTCTTGTGTGTTGACACTGCTGTTCTTCTGCTCAACCCAGTAAACTTCCTTGGGTTGAGCTCCGCGGTTACAGTGCAAGAGCGAGTACCCTTTTTCACCTATTCTTCCGACGTGACTCATGTCTACTTCCTAGTGGATCATTGATGTTACTCTTGTTGTAACCTAAGTATAACTCCTTGAGAGGAGCTCCGCAAATATCGTGCAAGAGTGAGTACGCTTTTTCACCCAGTCTTCTGTCGTGACTCGTTTCGTATTCCTTGGAAGTTATCGATGTTACTCTACTGGTAAACTAAGTAAAGCTTCTTAAATGGAGCTCCGCAAAATTTGTGAATAAATGACTCCGCTTTTTCATCTATTTTCTGCCGTGTGTCATTCCTTATTTCCTTTATTTTATCGCTGATATTCTGTTTCTCATCTCAGCGAAGCTCCTTGGGTGGAGCTTCGCTAGTATTTTATGTCATACCATTTTCCTGTGCCACCACTGTTACTCTGCTAATCAACTCAGTAAAGCTTCTTATATGGATCCCCGTGAATATTTAAGGCGAATTGCAGACCTCTTAAATCCAGCCATAAAACATCACAACCAATGTGAAAGTAAGTCACCCAGTTTCTTACAAGATTTTTTGCACCTCCACATAACTCACAATTCGAAGAGAAATTAAGGACAAATTAATTTTACATTTGTAACACATTTCACAGCAATGTTACCAAATGAAATGCGATAATATTCTCCTACTCATTTTCATTCCACACGGCTTATATATGTATCCATAATTCATGGTTATGGTCATAATTTATAAGTAGGTAAAAATATCATAGGTCACATAGTTATAGTCATTACAATCAATAAAAGTGGGTTCGGGATAGAGGGAAAAAGCCAAAAATATATGGAAATGGAAAATAGAACGCTGGTCATTACGGGCATGTTTTTCGCTTCACCCTCGACGCGACGGGCTCAATAATTTAGTACTTGTTATTAGAGTGGATTATTACGAAAAATTTCCTTTTATCTGGTTGTTAGTCTTGATTATTTTTACATTTCTCAGCTACTTACGCCGGTATTACTCTAATTAAATTCTTTAGTTTTCCAGGAGTAATTTATCTATGGAAGGAAAAAGTAGAACTACGCTTTTCAAGTTTTTATTAGATTTTTTTCACAAGTTTCTTTACATGTTCACAAGTTTATTAAAGTAGATTAAATTTGGTTAGAAAAAGACGAAGAAGAGTTTTTATAAATGAATATTTGGGTTACAACGCTACGTAGTTCTCATTACGTAAAATACACAAGCATGATTAATATTTGAAAAGAAAGAGGAACTCAAATAGTTTCTTATACAAGTATACTTTCATACTTTTCCAACTGGAAAACGCAGGAAGATTTTTTTTCAGTGGTCGCAATTTTGTTGCACCCACCGCTTCTAGTCTACACACAAAAGTGTATTTGTGAAAAGAAGGTCAGGAGATGACCAAGGGTTAATGAAAAATGTGCCGACTGAATGAGCCTTTCAAGCATCCGCGATGATATTCGTTCGGAAGACCAGTCATGACTTAATTTCCAAGCATGGTAGCACCCGCTTTGTTCGCGGCAACACATATTACCGATGTATTGATGCACATTGTTCATCGATTTCTAGGCGCTGCGTCATTGCGCGTTAGTTTAAATCGCGCGCCGCTGTTTTATATTGAATATTCTTCCCCGCTTCATTTCAGGTATAAATAACAAAGGGCATTCTTGTAAACAACGAGTGTTGTTTTTGTGTTAACGTGTATTGAAGCGCCTTTATAAAGGAAAGGATACGGAATGACCAAGGGTTAGTGAAGAAAGTATTGAGTGAGTGAGCATGTTTTTCATGCGTAGCCCGACGGAATTCGTTCAGAAGGCCAGTCGTGAATTAACAATTCCGGTGAGAACTGTTTAGAAATTATATGGAAAGGCTCGTAATTACGTCCGAATCCTTTTCTATTCTTAGCGTCCAAAAAGCCACGAAAGGTGCTTACATTGAACAATTGTAAGCCTATAGATAAAAAATTTGAGTTGTTTTTTCATTTCATGTATTAATTATGCTTATAGGTATTGTCCGGTATGCGACTTCAGCATCTTCCTCGTCGCTTCGAGCTTCGGCACGTGCGGTGTACAGCTGTTTGTCTGCTAGTTAACTCAGAAAAGCTCATTCAGTGGAGCACCGCGAGTATTGTACAAGAATGCGTTTTGTCATTGATTCTCCAGATAAGTCTCGTTCATTATTTCTTGTGAATTGTCGCTGTTATTCTGTAGCTTAACTCAGTAAATCTCCTTGGATGGAGCGACTCAGATTTTGGCCGAGAAAGAGTACCGTTTTTACGTACTCTCCCAACGAAGCATCTTCCTCGTCGCTTCGAGCTTCGGCACGTGCGGTGTTTAGCTATTTTTCATTTTCGGATTGATTTGTTCATATTGATAGGTCTAAGACAGCTTTGCTGCGGTCATACTTTATGACAATATGATGGTAGTACTGCGTTCGAGAATGTAAATATGTCTTAACAAAATGTTCGCAGCCCAATTCCGATGAAAGTAATATTTGTTAATTTCATTCCATCGTCCTACGACTCTGAATGTAATCATTGAAATTTGTTATGTGATTCCTTTGGTAACTTAATGAACATTGTTTTTGTTCTAGCCTTCTCCGTGAGAAGAGTCCTTCGTGCTCATTCCAACACAACGGAATATATTAATGTGATAACTCTATAACAGCATAAGCGACAGTATATCACAATACCTACAAAGCATTAAAACCCCGAAAATCTTTTATAAACACTTTGTATTCCTTATGAAATTAGTGTAAGAGACTGTATAACTCATTTAGATATAATTTACCTAAATTAATTTATGTATTGCCTAGTTTCCCATTGAAAACGACAATAAAAATACGAAAATTTACAGTTATGACTACATTTAAGCAATAACTTTTATAGCCTCATGTCATAAGAAGTTTATAGAGTAGGCAATACTTAATACGAGAATAAAAAGCGTCTATAAATACCACGCACGTGACCGCACTAAAAAATGTTTGGCAAGGGTTTTGCGAGCCTTTTATTGCCGATTCGTGGCCATGCTTTGCACAGAGTTCATTGGCAAAACTATCGTGATTTCAATATATTGCGACACGCTTTCGAAGCGCGCGATTAACGACAGCCAATTGCATGCCGATGCTTTCCAAAACGTTCATTCGCGAAATTGCGCCTGCACTTGGAAAAATTACCGACTTTGTCATAAAGTTTGCGTTCGTACTACAGGTCAATTCGTCGCATGGAAATGCGCTCGAGTTTCAAGGCAAGGCAAGTTTTCCGGGGAAATTTACGTGTAAGTTTTTGTTTGAGCTTGAATTCAGTCGGCAACGACATGGCGGGTTGCCGATTTCATTCCGTGGTGCTAGTGGCGGTTTGTAATGCCGGTAATTGTCAAAGTAAACTCGTTAGACGTTGTGATCAGCACTCAGCCGCGAATATCCGGATGCAGCATTGCTTGATTGGTGGGATTGTGGTGGGTTTCGCTTTCGTCGAGTTTTCTTTAGCGCTCGGCCAATTAGTGATTAATTGATGAAACATGGAAAACGAGAAGGGTCTGTAGTCGTGCCTGGATTGTTATCGCTGCCTTTTTAAGAGGTTGTGTTACTTTGAAAGGATTCTAAGGAATACAGTGGATTTTGCTTAATCGGAAACATATCTGGTTTTAGTACCTTTTGCCCGGATTAAGCAACGTCGCAATTATCTGAAATTCAATGGAAGTTTTAAAAAATGCGCATAATAAAAGCATAACAAAACAAAATTGAACGTACGTCGATAATATTATAATATCAATTCTTAATCAACAATTAAATGATTAACAAAAAAAGGAAAATGGACGGAATCGACCGTTGATAATATGTATTCAATATTCCGCACAGGAAGAGAAACTCTTTTGGGTTTTAAAAAGAGTTTCTTTTTCTGTTTTTTTCAATATGTATTTAGTTACGTTTGAGGTGCATTTCATCGCGAGGGATCATCAGATACTGACTTATTGCAGAAGACAATTCTCATATTATTATACTGTATGTTTTGTTCTATTGTTACTTCGACTGTTCGATATGTACTCGCGCACTATACATATTTCATATTTTATTTATATTTTAATAAGGTACGTAATTTCGACTCATGTATTAACTACCAAGGATGCTGTCATCAGCTCTGTCCGTGGCAGTTCATATTAACGATGCCTTAATGTACATTGTCTTTCTATTTATCTATTTCAGGTATAAACATGATGACCCTACAAACCATAAATCCCCCATAAACGATCCTGGAGCGAAACTGACGGCTTTATCCCGAAACGCCGAAACTTTTACAGCCCCTCTTGACTTTTCAAGTACGGTTGACCGCACTTTCATTGTTAAGTTAATCGTTTACAACACCGAAAAAATAATGTATGCACTGGGTGTTGCGAACTTGGTTTTTCTACCTGGCCGCGCTATTAAAAGAGAGGCACTGTCCGTCGCACTCACTTTCATAACCACCCGGCATTGAACAGTTTGTCCCTTCGTCCGAGCTGAGCTTGTCACGTCAGCGCGTCGTTAGCGCGTCACCGGATCTTTTATGGTTCACCAATACAGATAACAAAGGCATAGTTGCCATTGTAGCAAAGTCAAGTGTTTTTTTTTGGCAAAACGCGCACCACAAAATTCTAACTTATTCCCAACTTTTTTGAATGTCAAAAAATTAATAGAAATATCAGCATCCTTCTTGATTGTAAATTTTAAATGGCGGTCGTGCATGTTTATAAAACGCAGAAATTGATCTAATTGCTTGTTACTTCCTGATAAAATGCAAAATTGTTCGTCGACGTATCTGCACCATTTTTTGTTGCTTTTAACCAGAGAATTAACGGATGAAAATATTTTTTGTTCAAAGAAATATTTCCGAGAGTAAAAATTTATGAAAATTAATATTAAAAAAGTACCAATACAAATTTTGGGACTTTGATTAACTGCTATCATTTAGTAATTGAAGCAGGAACATTTGATGCCTCCCTATCATTTTTTTAAAGTTAACCTTGATTTAACCTAAAATAACGCTATACCACTCTAAAAATAGATATAAAACTGAGCTGAACGAATATGGTGAAAATGAAATTAATGCAATTCATTAGAGAGCGGAAGTTTGACACTTTAAGTGAATGAAAGCCGCATATCGAACTAATCGCCTCACTTTGCAAACTGCATAATGGTGCGCCGTGAAAATATCGGCATCAGTTACACGCATACGCAATATCCAAAGGCGCCGTCGTCTTAGCTGCGCCTTTGCGCGATGGTGATGAACAATTAGAAACGAAGCGCACTTGGAATTATGCCCATTATGGCGGCATAATAACGCGCTTTAATTAAGCATTAAAGCGGCTTTTATTAAAACTCGAAACGATTATGATTACGAGAGGCAGAGAAGGGGCCGCCAATGACAACGAGGTCTCCAAGAAATGCACTTTAATCATTGGAAAGCGAAAACTATAATTTTAGTGAAAAGTTTTATTTGAAACGGTATATTAATAGTATTTTTAAGTTTTAGTTGAATATTGGTTGGAGGTAGAGACAATTTACTACAGAGTGGGGTATGCCGCATAGTGATAGAGTCGATGGATGCGAATTAGAGGATCGTTTGTTCGAAGCCCGACGGGATCGGTCCTTTCTCCAGTCAAATTGATGCTCATGAGACGAGATTTGGAAGGAGTTCGCTACGAAGCTCGTGTCGTAGTCCGGCTGTTAGCTATTTTCATTAATGAGATTTCCATTTGCGAAATCATGGAACTCATAATCAGCTCAATGCAATCAGCCAAACATTTGCAAGTTCAGATTGACAATTCTAGACTTATACCTGCTCTTACATTAACATTAAAAATATAAGTACAAATGCCTGACACAATTTAATTAGAGTTGTCATGCCATGCCATCTTTAAATCTACTTATAACGCTTAGGAAAGTCTAGAAAAAAGAGAAGAAAATCTAGGCAAAATTGATCAATTCCGATTTGCAGCAATTCAAAATTAAAACACAATAAATCAATAAAAAAATCAATTGAAGTACGTAATCGTGCGCAAATCGGATAGGCGGTATTTTTTCGTTTTACAGAATGTTGGCTAGAGGTAGAGACAAATTACTGCCGAGTGGTGTATGCCACATATGTGGTAAAGTGGCCAAGTCGATGGATGCGAACTAGAGGATCGTTGGTTCGAAGCCCGACGGGATCGGTCCTTTCTCCAGTCAAATGGATGCTCGTGAGTCGAGATTTGGAAGGAGTTCGCCGCGAAGCTCGTGTCGTAGTCCGGCTGTTAACTATTTTCATTAATGAGATTCCCATTTGCGGAATCATGAAACTCATAATCAGCTCAATGCAATCAGCCAAACATTTGCAAGTCCAGATTGACTTTTCTGGACTTATGCCTGCTCTTACATTAACATTACAAATATAAGTACAAATGCCCGACACAACTTATTTAGTGTTGTCTAACCATGCCATCTTTAAATTTACGTATAAAGCTTTGAAAAGTCTAGAAAAAAGAGAAGGAAAATATAAGCAAAATTGATCAATTCTGATTTGCAGCAATTCAAAATTAAAACACAATAAATCAATAAAAAAGCAATTGAAGTACGTAATCGTGCGCAAATCTGATAGGCGGTATTTTTTCGTTTTACAGAATATTGGCTAGAGGTAGAGACAAATTACTGCCGAGTGGTGTATGCCACATATGTGGTAAAGTGGCCAAGTCGATGGATGCGAACTAGAGGATCGTTGGTTCGAAGCCCGACGGGATCGGTCCTTTCTCCAGTCAAATGGATGCTCATGAGACGAGATTTGGAAGGAGTTCGCCGCGAAGCTCGTGTCGTAGTCCGGCTGTTAGCTATTTTCATTAATGAGATTTCGATTTGCGGAATCATGGAACTCATAATCAGCTCAATGCAATCAGCCAAATATTTGCAAGTCCAGATTGTCATTTCTGGACTTATGCCTGCTCTTACATTAACATTACAATTATAATAAGTACAAATGCCCGACACAACTTAATCAGAATTGTCAAACCATGTCATCTTTAAATCTACGTATAAAGCTTAGAAAAGCCTAGGAAAAAAAAGAACAGGAACATCTAGACAAAATTGATCAGTTCCGATTTGCAGAAATTCAGAATTGAAACACAATAAACCAATAAAAAAAAACACAATTGAAGTACGTGATCGTGCGCAAATCAGACAGGCGCACGCCGAGATTAATGCGGAAATTAATGATGAACCTCATTAGATTATAAAACAAGAATGATGCGCACTTTAATTATCCTCATCCGCCGACGAGCGAGGGCGGTTCGCGTGCTCTGGCCGCACTGCCTCGGCCTCGACTGTATTCGAACATTTCATAATCCACTCGAATTAATTTCATTGAATTGTATGATAATCTCGCGCATTTTTCACGCGAACGGCTGGGAAAACAACGAGAGGCGCGAGGAATAATCTCCCCAGCCTCACACTCCCGTTCGCATTTCTCCTGCTTTCATCGTCGCAACCGCCAACGACCAACCTCTCTCGGCCTGTGCATTGCCCGGATACACGAATTGAGATAACGCTAAAGGGGTGCGAGCTATAGATGATCACGAAGATGATGCGAATGGAGACTGGCGGAGAGCGGCCACGTTTATCGCCTTCATTGTTGCGAATATGCCCCGTACTCTTGCAGCTGGAAATTACTGCTTGCCGTCGATTTCGCTTTTTTCTCTTCAGCGATGACCAGCGTCATGAATTGTTTAGGAGTACGCGCGCGCGTGTGCGCAACGCTACTTGCCACCAGTTGGTAATTCGGCGCATATTTTGATGTAATATGCATCGCATCGCGTGCCGCACGAACGCGATTCCTTTATTAGTTGGTAGTCATACAAGAATGCGGTATAATCAAACTGTGCGAAATTAAAATCAAAAATATGATTTTAGAAACCTACACAATACTTACTACTTCCGGCCTTTTTGCAGAAAGAACTAATATAACCTGGAAAAAGTTATGCTATGATACTATAAAACTGGGTAGAATTTTTTTTTTTGTTTGATTTACTGAGCATCGACTGCTATGGTCATTAGCTCTATTCAATTCTTGTTCAATGTAATTAGTCATATTATAAGCTAATACTATTGATAAGAAGAAGAAGAATTCACTTTACTATACATCCCCACCGAGAATCGAACCCGGGACCTCGTGGGCAGTAGTCATCAACCATACCACTGCGCCACTTGGCTGGACTGGTAGAATTAATTAATTCAATATTTAGGTTTAAATTTGTAGTTGAATTACTAAAGGGAAGAGAATCACTTTAATTCAGCAAAAGTTAAGGTAAATTTCTCAAAAAAACACCCTCAATTTTAAATAAGTTATTATTGTTACATTTTATATAAGAGGGGCTTCATTTTTTGGGTTAAAATAATTGCATAACCCACCACACAATCGGACCGATTTTCTTATTTGACCTACGGCTTGTTTACTGGCAATGAGTTTCTTGAATTTGATAGATATTAGAGTTTAGATTTGAATCTTTTTTTTTTCTCTTCTCAGTGTTCCGCAAGGTTTCACCGAGTTCGACAAACCTAATGCCGAATACAATTTCGGGTTTGATTTATTTTACTAGTTTATTGTTTGTTGTGACCTCATTACCTGGAGGTTTTTCTCGGGAAGTGAAAGGGGGGTTGTTACGGTCCGTTTCTGCAAGACAGACATTGTGCGCATGTGTGACTTATGGGTGGGAAACGCGCAACACAATTTGTAACGTACGCGAGCCTTCTTCCTTCCCGATCAGGAGAAAAGAGTCGAGTTCGGTCCGGTTTGCCAGAACGTTGGCACCCCACCTTGCGTTTTCGCGGATTTAATACATTTAGTGATTGTGCCGCCATTTTTGAGCAACGTGGGCCCACGACGACAAACTTCAGGTCGGATCTTTCCTTTCTATTTTTTTTTTCTTTTTCTTTACTTATGTTAATATTGTCTTCTTGGTTTGGCAATGATGATTAACTAACGTTTTCGAGCTACTAGTTTTCACCGAGCCTATTCAAACTTCTTCGTTGAACCCCTTTTCCGTTATCAACTTACGCGGAATATAAATTTATTTCTATCGCGGTTTACCACGTGCGTTACAACTTCGCCTTGAAATAACTAATTAATTCACGTTTTATTATAATTAATACAAGGAACTTAGCAGAAGATCCAGGTAAGTCTGGTCCCGCGCTATCAACGGGAAATAACTTAATTATTTTTAAAAACCGCGACTATCGTGTACAACATACGTAAATCTACTGATGATGAAGTTTACAAGCTTAAAAAAGAGAAGGAAAATCTGGGCGAAATTGATCTGTTCCGATTTGCAACAGTTCAAAATTGAAATACAATAAAGCAATAAAAAAAAAGTAATTGCGTGATCGTGTGCAAATCGACCTCATTTTCCAGGTTAAAATAATTGATTTAATTTAACCAAGAATATTCTAACTAATCAATATTGACGTAAATAAAATATTACTTTAGACTACAAAGTAATAAAGTAATAAAATAAATTGTTAACGTAAACTATATAATAAAAATAACCAAATGCAGGAAGAATTGCATAATTACTTCCCCTTGAAATAACTAATTAGTTCATGTTTTATTATAAACTTTGCATTGGTTGCAGTTGCAGGCGGTTCAAACGCGAATCGAGTGGAAATTAATGAATAAATAGTTTTGCAATTTGTAAATCAGTAGCTCGCCGACGCGAGCGGCGGAAATACGAGTAAACTTGATCAGCGAGGGGAACATTTATGGCCGATACCGGAAAAGTTCGAGTGAAGAGAACGGCGGCGAACGGCGCACTAAATGACCATCGCATCGCGTATTGCCAATCCGGGTTGTGGGCGGCATGTGGGGGGCGGCAGCGACCGCGGTGCGCTTCGACCGGCCGAGCAGCGGGTCGGATTTCTATGACAAAACTGCGTTCGAGTTTAATTGAAGTTTGTATATTTATCGGCCGCAAATTGGTCGACTTCCTCGATCGAGTTGCGTAATTGTTGTTAAATGAAATCAAGCATAAACAGAAAAGTTTATTGCATGGCGTATTCTTTTGCATTGCGTATATTCTGTTAGAAATCAATCTTATCCTAATTGATTTTAGGAATTATAGGTTTTTTTTTTGGTTTTTAATTGAATTTAGAGATAGAATGAAAGATTGAATATTTTTAAATAATTTGGTTAATTCTAAAATCAACGTTTTTCCTATATAAAAAATTGTTAAAATTTATTACTTTGGAATTATTAATTTTTGAAAACTTGAAATAGTTGAGGCATGTTGCATTATACTGCCATCTAATATTGAGAATAAGGGACAGTTTCAGAAAATGTAGGTTATCTCGAAAACTATTCGTTAGTTTGACTTCTTATTTTCAGGTAATATCAATTTGATACCCTCGAAACCGTTAAAATTTTATGAATTAGTATTGACTGAGCGCTAATTTTTAGCAAACTTGAATCGCAAATGTAAAATTTTAGATTTTGGAAATATCTCAAATTCACAGCTAATTTTCCCATGGTCGATGCAGAATCGGAAAGAACATGCGTTAATACAAATTTCAAGTAATGTGTCCAAGATATGGACAAAAAATACTTTGATTGTTTCTATATAAATTACATTGCGAAGGAGCAAATATGACCATATCTCTCTTGATTATTAATATAGCCAGCCTGTCGCGAACCAACGTCGGCGGCCCTGGTTGATGGCGCGATGAACGCACCGGGTTCCGATCAGGGGTGTATTTGCGACAGAAGAGAAAGGGGACGTGTACTGAGTGGTGACCCTTGCTGATAGCGCGGTGATTGCACTGGGCCCACATACAGTCCTTAAACGTCCAGAATCGGAAGAAATCAGGCCGACAGCTGCCAGCTGCCTGTGTTGCGTGTTTGGGAAGGTTAGTTGAGAAGAGGCTCATTCGGCGTTCGGATAGCAACTGATTTTATTATGTAAAAATCTAAACCTCGAAGCGGTGCGTACCGTCCACATACAACCCTCCTTGATGTATCACCACTTCCTTACTCCATTCTTATATCTAGGTGGTGAGGCTGATCCCGCCCTCACCAGCGCTTCTCTAGCATTGGGACACACCCTGTCACACGCTTGCAC
>JAODAC010018688.1:0-20160 GCA_027575185.1 Mimaenictus wilsoni | reverse complement strand
ATATTTACCCCGACAGGCTCACAACGGCAAGATTGTAATTTAACAAATATTTATTTAATACACGTACAAAGCTTACGACCCACCTATTCGCTCCACGGTCGAACAAGAACAAGGTAGAGCCGAGGGCGCGCACGACTTAGCAAGACCAAAAAAGGGCGCTCAGTAGCGTTGCGCAGTTGCCACCCGGCTCGATATCTTGGCGCGCAGGGCGCCAAATTCTAATATTGATGGCGACCAGAAGTCAGCGCATCACAGCGCTGAACAGTAATCTTACTTTTTTTGGGCGTTGCCGGCGTCTAGCTAACCGGAGCAAGTGGCCCTTCTGAAGTGACCCCCTTAACGATGTGGCACCGGTATCGCGAAATACGCCTTCCGTCAGTGCGACAGGGCTGTCAGCTAGGTGTCCGTTCTCTGTTTTTTTTTGTGATGACTCCTTTGGTGAAGCGAACCATCGCTAGACAGTTTTCCTTAGATTCGACGATGCCCATCCCTAGAAGCTCCGGTGCGCAACTGCTGCAGCCGGTTGCCTCCAGCAGTGCCTCCCGTTCCTTGGCCCATGCAGGACAGATGGATAGTGTATGTTCTGGTGTGTCAACTGCGTCGAGTGTGCAGTGGACGCACGTGTTGCTGGCTTTCTTGCCGAACCTATGTAGGTATGACACGAACTGACCATATCCAGTCAGGAATTGGGTTAGGAAGTGGTCGCAGTCCCCGTGTGCTCGCGAGAGCCATGTTGTTAAAGATGGGATCTACCGTTTTAGCCATCTTGATGTTTGGCTTTTCTCCCATCTGGCAGCCCATTCCTCTAGTGCTCCTGGAGACGAAGGGGAGAAGACGCCCAAAAATCTTACATTGATTTTATCATAGTTACATATTGTGATTTCAAATGAACCCATCGTGTCACATTGTATATGAATTTCTAATTCGATTTCTTAGAAAATCATTTTGAGATGAAAATAAAATTACCAATTGTGGAAAGAGGATTAAATTATAAGTAAAACTGCTTCTCATTATATGAATAATTTTGGTTAATGAATATAGAATTAGGGGTAAAATCTAAGTATTATATAAAAAATCAGTTATTAATAAGATGTGGGAGGAGTTAATGAGATTGATTAAAACCGGGTGCAATCAGACAAAATTTCCTCGCCTAGGATCGCCTAAAGGTATTTCTTCATTGCTGGGGCAAGCTCAAGGAGCTATTCAGTCCTTCCTTGGGTTATTCTGCCCCTCACAATTCCTCGAAGGTAATCAGAGATTAGGTCACAAGCGGCCTCAAAGGCCATCATTGCTCCTTTTAGTGAATGCACGGAGATTGGCACAAAAAGTCATTGTAGAACTTTTCTTCGAGGAAGCACCACTGACAAGTAAATATTGCATGTTCTGTGGAGTCGTGTTCGCCGTTGCCACACATTTGGCAGTCCCAGGTCACTCTAATCCCTATATAGTGCAGCTAACGTAGCCCGACAGGACGTGTATAGAACAACGACAATTACACATGTTTCCTGTGGACCCATGAACGAACGTCTTGCATACGCCGACGGGTCCACCTTCCATTGTCTATTTATATCCATTATCTATATCGCCCATCTGCGGTTGCCACGTCTTAGGAACTGTTCTCGAAATGTTGCCTTTGTTGCTCCTCCTCTGATATGGTCCTGGATCGGCGAGCAGTATCCTGTGCCTTTGCCAGCAGCCTTGGTAGCTGCCCCAGACCCGGTCCTAAAGGCAAATGCATCTCTGAAGCAGAATCGACTTCGACTTCAATACGTACAACTTCGATAACTTGAAAATGTCTAAATTAATTTAAGAAAATTTGCTGCTCTAATTGTATATTTCGTAATAAAAAAGCGTAGTACACCCTGAAACACAATTTAAAAAATGTCGTCTAATAGACTGCAAATAAGTGAATAATACGATATAGGTATTGTCACGGCCCTCTAACCACTATTAGAGGGTATCTTTGGGATCAGGACATTAAAAACGATTTTGGGGGTTCAGGTAACTAACAAAGTACTTGTTCCTTATGTGACTTCATTCTCACTTACACTATTCTGAATCACTGATTAACGACCTCTTCTCTAACTCGGTATTATCTCTATCCTGATTATGCTACTGCTTAGGTCCTTAAGTATAAACTATGTGACGGTATGTGATTTATTTGTATATATTTACCATTTGTTTGCAGTTGTGTAGTGTATTGTAGAGTGTTGAATGTCGCGTGTTGAATGTTGTGTGTTGAATGCTGGATGTGTAGTGTGTGAGGTGTGTAGTGGGTGAATTATTATTTATAATTCACTAATTACTTAATAGATTGGACGAACTTAGGAAAATTTAATACATTTACATAATGTTGTACATTAATGTTTACATGCCCAACTGATAATCTTGTGTGTGACTTTACAAAAAGGCTTTTGAAGAACATGTTTACTATTATTTAATAATCACTCTATTATCTCGAAAATAGTGTTTTCTTGACTAAAATATGTTATAGCTTCGGTTGCACGCTAGCACATATTCCCCGTATCTCTGGATTATTTCCCCCACTTGCTCTTTGAGTCCATCATGAGCGTTATTATGTTCTCAGGATTAATAGTTTCTACCTGTATCTCAGTATGTTGTAAGGCTTCCTTTCACCGACTGTATTTAAAAAAGTGTGTTCTGCCAAATCTATCCCCACAGAATCCACATCTCTCACTTTTCCTATTGCCAAACCTGAACAAGTAATCCCCGAAGCAGCCATGCCCAGTCAGAAACTGGGTTGTCCAGAAGTTCACTTCGTAATATCGTCGGTTCATCCAGATGTTAATGCTGGGTATACCTGTAGTGTTGCCACGTGTTGATCATGTTGTTACGTTTGACTTCCTGTTGGAGCTGTGTGCCTGCTCTCATGCATTGCCAGCGTCAGTCAGTCACTGGCACTACATCGGCGGATACTGTGCGGTAGGCTTTTGTCATTCTGTCTCTGCATTGCCATAGGCAGTGACCTATGGTTTTTTTCACACAAAATCGGTGGATTGCCCACCTCGGGGAATCGAACCCCGTCCTCCTACGTGGTAATCCGAGGACCTACCACTAGGCTGCCCTGGTGTGGCTTTTGTTGCTATTATTTCGAAAGTTGTAAACTTGACAAAGCGATTACCTCACACATAAATGGATCAGCAAAAGCGTCTGCCCAACTTATGGTGCGTCGGGAATTCTGCAACATTTCGAAGTCCCATCAATAATGTCAATTCTATATTCTAACTAGGGAATCTGGCACTATCAAGTGTCATAATGTGGAGAAAGTCTAATAAGCAGATCTTTCTATGTAAAGATCTTTCTACGAAACCAAAATATGTTTCAGAAGTGTTTCAAAGTTTCAGATATATACCCAAGAATTAAAAGAAAATTTTAAAGTGACACAAAATTAACACGCAACATCAACTCCTTTCATTTCATGTATCGGCTGTTGTAACGGTACCACTTCGAATATGCTTAAATTAAGACACTCAATTACATACTGTCAATTTTCACGTCTGTGTTATGGGCACGATCCTTCTGGATGCATTTAAAGGGCATATTCGCCTCTGTGCGCCGCTCATTGTCAGATTTGTGATTTTAATCATCTGCCGGCGATGGTTTTCGCGCGTTTCCTTGCAGGTTTTGATTGAAAGCAATGAAATACATAGCCGTATGCGACGCTAGCACATCCAACAATATCGGTCAAAATTGACGTGATAAAACATATTTGCGATTTCTCCTTTTGTTAATTGGTTTCCATGCATGGGGGAGTGTTGATAAAAAGTGTACGATAGACATGAAAATAGGAATGAAATAAACATTTTTGTAGTAATTTGCTTTCCTTTAATCTATAATACTATAAAAGACTATAAAATCCCGTTGTAACTATAAACTCTATTTAAAATAAATCTTACATAACTTTTCTAAAAGCATAAGTAATTTGTTTAAAACCCATAAAATCATCCATAGTACATATGTGTGAGGCGGTTGGAGCAGTTGTTGGCTTGTGCCAATGCGTGGGCCAGGATTCTTTCACCGATGGTCCCGTTGATGCTGCGGATGCGCAATATGGCACGCTGGGAGCACGCGTGTAGCAGGAGGCAATAGAGGACGGTCTCCAGCAGGGTCTGATTCATTATGGTTAATTTGTTGAGGATAAGATTGCGCCGCCGAGCGCTTTGAGTTCGCCAGCACACGCCGATGCACCTCAGGTGGATGTTTAAGAACGGTAGGGATTCGACTGTCTTCTGAAATATAATTACACGCTGTTTTTTAACATTTCAAATTATTCCTGGGGATTTGTTGCTTCTATTAATTCCATTATGACTTGTCGGTCTTGTTAACGGTCTTTTAAATCATTTCGAATTTATTTTATGTCATTTATTCTTATTGTTATTATTATGTAAGGTATTATATGATAAAAATTATCTTGTTTACGTTGTATCAAAATATTTTGCTTGGAAAATTAATTAATCTTCTCGAATTTGATGAATGAATGAACTTGTATTGAATATCTAATTCTAATTATATACAATTCAACAAATACGAGGGTACTATTGTCAATATTATTGAAGTAAAACTAAATATTGTTTAATCATTTGTTTTATAAAACCCCTCATCAATTGAAGTTCAGCCAAGTAGTGGTATGGAGGGTGACTACTGGCCCCAAGGTCCCGAGTTTGATTATCGGTGGGGATACATAGTAAAATGAATTATTTTTGTTATCAATAGTGTGAGGCTCTAATATTACTAATTACATTGAAAAAGATTAGAATCGAGCTAATGACCTTAGTAGTCGATGCTCGGTAATTCAAACAAAAAAATCTCTCAAGATGAAACAATACATACATTAAAAGAAAGAAAAGTTAAAATCGGATGGTTTGTTTATGAGTTATCCGCCGTCAAAATTCGCCTCGCATTCACCAGAAGTATTACTTCAAAAATTTGTTATAAAAAAATGAATAATATCCTGCATACATCTCACCAAAGAAGCTTTAACTCAACGAGTTAGCATGAATCTCGTATTATCTCATTCGTTTATGCACAATTCCGAAATCTAAATTAGCAATAAAATCGCACAATGAAAACGCCGGCCCTTGTAGTCTTACGACAGTCGCATCAAGTCTGCACTCGTCGCGAATGAGCGAGTCATATGATTACTAAAACAATCGTTTTGCTTGATACACTATAATATGACCTTATAGAAATACTCGGAAAATACTAAACCTGAAAACCCGAGAATTTCAACATTTTCTTTACAATCTCAATCGATAAGACTTGTATCTGATAATATTAAGCGCTTACTCACAGCTTAACATACACAAAAACGCCAGCTCCTTGGAAGAAATAAAACCACAGGACGATCGTAAACAGCGTGCGCGTAAACAACGAATTTTATATGTTCATATTTGTATGAGAAATCTAATACGACAGTTATATGCCACACAGTTTACATTTTCTCCTCGCCTCTCCTACGGTTAACGTTCGCGTCTTCTGTGCGTTGCGCATCTTTATGCCGCATATATCTTTCAAATCTTTCACAGTTCCGCTGTTTGCTTGGACGCTGGCGTTTTATTTGTTTCCTTCGGGGGCCTTCGAAATACTTTCGAACTCTGTTGGCGCATGGACATAAATTAATGTTCACCTAAACTTGGAATATTATATGATAATGATATAAAACTACTGGTTGCGGTCGCGTACTCAACGATGCTCGTTTCTTTCGGATATTTCTTCATGTGGCGAGAATTATGAATATATTAATGTGAGTCATACGGATTACTTTATGGCAACATTGAAATTTTTAAGGTAATTTATTCAGATGTTAGAATTCGGTTATTCAGATGTTAGAATATTTCAGATATTTAGCAGTTAGACAACACAAAAATCTAATCTCTTCTAAATTTCATTTACCAGTTTATTGTTATTTAATCAGACTAGAGGTCGTTAAATTATCAAAAACATTATTTAGCAAAACATGTAAAACGTATTCATATCTTAAGCAAATAGATTTAATTTACCAATTTAACATTTACCGTACCGTTTGCAATAAAATCAAATTGCACATGCACTGGCGGTGGAGTGGGATGATTTCAAGACAAAAGTACCTTAAAGCGACGCATGAGAAAAAATACACATTTAGCATCTTTTTATCAGTATGTTTACCATATTTAGAATAATTCTATCGGAATGAGTGATACCCCATTAGATAGGTTATCTCTTCCACCTCAATAATCAGTAGTTATAATTTTCTATTTTTACACAGAGTTATCAGGTGTAGACTTTGCCATTTACTGACAATATGAAGGACGGAAATGGATTTAACGAGTTACATTCTAGCATATTCTTAATTTCATAATCTATTGATAACTATATAGTTTATTAATTTCTTACTTGTGCATGAACCCTTTTTGGGGTGTACACAGGAGTGCGTAGTGGATCACATGTAAATTCTCCATAAGAGAGATAAACGCACGTCGACTGAACGACGGCGACGTTGTCGCGATGTGTAAGCGTCTCACATGAAGTTGTACATGCAGGAATTACATGTGTTCAACTGCACGCTCTAAGGTTCACTCCAAAATAACACCAAACACAAGCAGTAGTGTAATAGTCCAAACACCATTTAATAGCTTATAAAATACATAATATGCTGATATATAACTTACTGAGTAAAAGTAATTCCTTCATATCGTCAGTACAGGGTAAAATCTACCTTTGTTAACTCTAAGTAAAAACAGAAAATTGTAAATTCTAACTACTGATTTTTGAAGTAGAAGAGTTAAGCTATCCAATGGTATATTAGTAATTCCGATGGTGTTATTCTAAATATGGTAAACTTCATGATAAAGCGACGCGAAATATATACTTTTCAGCGCGATGTGTTGATTTATGTCGCTTCTTTCGTAAAATCGTCCCACTGTACATCGGCTCAGCGCAATGGCGCCCAGGACAATAATTGCGCCGTCGCCATATTTGGCAAATGAAAGTTTAGTATTAACGAATAAATACCGCCGCTGAGGCTAATAATAACATCTGACGATGTTCCGTGCTATTTGTGCGCTGCAATAATGCACATAAAGTTGATAAAATATTAGCCATCCATAAACGCAGCAGGAATTAGAATAAAACTAACAACAATCAATCCCACTTGGAGCTATATAAAGCGAACACATCGGAGAAGGTATATTCTCATCAAAAATAATTTTAGTATTTAAACTTCCAAGATAGCGATATTTAATTTCGATGATAAAGTTTACGTCAACGTAGACACACATTTATCATTATCAAGCGTGATTTATGACAACTGTAAATCCATTGTGATTGCATTTTACCATCACTTTATTAATTAATAACGCATTTCCTTATTTCGGTAGCATGCATATAATTAGTCTATAATTACATTGCTAATTTCTTAATTAAATTCATGCCATTTAATTGCAGCTACTGTTTTCCATATTGTGTTGTTGTTGGAATAATTATTTAAAGTTCCGGACGTAGTTTCTGCCGAGAATTTTTTTTTGCTTGAATTTCTTCGTAATAACAGCTAGGAATGAGCAGTAAATTTTCCAATTGACATTTCCAGACATAATAATAGTCGTAATTGATAAGCTCAATCGCATTTCACACTTCATGCTTGATTGTAAAGGTGTGTGCCGCACATTGTTGTGCAATCGTAGAGGCGCCTAGTTTATTGATACTTACGATACGTTGACGTTAAAGTGTTGTCAGTCAATGGAGTGTAAACGAGTGAATTATTCTACCAAGAATTTCGCAATGAATAGTTATCATATCACTTGAACTTTTTCAACTTTTAAGTAGTAATTTTGTAAATCAGCTTTTAACACATTTTTGTGTGAGTATTATTTCAATTTAAGTGACAGGCTATTTTTTATTTGTGTTCCTTTTAATATAACACTCACTTTGATGCATTAATTTTTGCAGCGTTTGACTGTTGAGTAGTGCGCTCATATCGTATCATCTTCCATATATACCGATAAGAAGTTAGCAGCGAACCTTCCAGCAGCGAGATTACATTGCCCCATTTAAAATAACACGTAAAATTAAATTTTGACATTCGATACTGGAGCGTTTAATAGATTGTGTTATTGCAATCAGATCCGTAGTCTTCGATTTGTAATATCAGGTACTGGTCGCATGTAATAAACAATTAAAGGAGGATGTCTCTTATGGAAATTAACATGTTAATTAGCCGTAAAAATTAAATGCAAGGTATTCCTAAGTAACGAACTAATTCAAGCATACAAAAGAAAAAAATCTTAGAAATCAAGATTATTCGAATAATAAAAGTAAGTGAGAGCAAAGGGTGGGAGACGCGATGTTCACTAGAGTTTTGATGATAAGTCGACTCTGAGGTTCTCGGAAATTAGGTTGATTATTTAGTCATTTGTTTCTTAATTCTTGGTGGGTCAATTACATTGGTAATATTTGTAGTGTTAGAGTGCCTTTTTGTGTTATGTAGTGGATTATTTGGATGACGGGGTTTAGAAATGCAGCGAAAAGCAGACGGTTCCCCTATATTAAGTTGCTTTTCGCCGCATTGCTTGAATTAGGCAAACGTAATGCAATTTAATGTTGTTTTTAAGAAGCAAAGTGATTAGTAAATTTAAGTTTTGGATCAATGGTGACTAGATACTTTTTTTGTTGGCGAATTTGTTAACCGTTAACTATCGCTTGATATTTGTTGTTTATGGTTTTTTTGGTTAAATATTGTCAATTCATATTTATCCGGGTTAGGGAACAATGGCCATTTATAAACCATCTCATTATCTTCCTGGATGGCGAGACCTTCTCTTATATAGCTGCTCCGGTTTTTTTGTGAATCTGCTGATCGCTCTATTAGTGTCCATATTTCGGTGGAGCGAGCAATTCGCTTGATGACGCTACTATCTGCCGGTGCCACTGCTGCGCACGTTGGGATAGGTCGCACTGCACTTTAGTGTACCCTGACTTTGTTGACCTGCGATAGTTGATTATTTCTGTAGTGTACAGCACCAACAATTTTGCCCTTCTCGCTGTCTGACGGACTTCATCCGGTCTTTGTTGAGTGCTTGCAATTTTCACCCCCCCCCCCCTGCATTGGAACCTAGTAATTTGTTGGATGATGATTTATCCTAACTGATTGAAGGGCGACTAGTGACTATACACTTTGTTGCGCTGCGAGAGCGTAAAACTGTAAATGGTCGCAGATTGATATGTTAAAGGAGTCGTTGTAGGTCGTCTTCGTCTTTAGCCATCAGCACTGTTTCGTAGGAATTGGACCTCTGTGTACCCATCATGTACCCATAATTCAGCTTTTGTTAATTTAAATACAGGAAAAAAGTATTATAAAACGAACTAAAGGAAATATTGGTTCAAACACAACCTTACAAAAAACTTACTCACTTACTTAGAGGCAGGATGCCTAATACCCGAGTCCCAAGCCGGTTTTAAAAAGGGGAGAGGGACAACAGAACAGATTGTGACACTAGCGAGGATGATGGAGGAAACAGTAGCGCAAAAGGAAAGGATGTATGCGGTTTTCTTGGACCTTAAAGCGGCCTACGACAAAGTCTCTCGAGGTCAGTTGATTAAGTGTCTAAGAAAACAGGGTGTATGTGAGGAGATTGTTAGCGGGGTGGGCAGGATATATCGTGAAACGTGGGCTATGGCAAAAGTGAATGAGCGGATGTCTGAAAGGTTTAGGAGTGGCAGAGATGTGCGACAGGGATGCCCGTTGAGTCCGCTTCTGTTTAATCTGTATCTAAGTGATATGGAGGAGGTTTTACGGAAAGGTCAAGATGGCGGGGTTGTGATAGGTAGAAGAAAAGTATGGATGCTGGCGTATGCTGACGATGTGGTGCTTCTGGCAAGGGTCAGGGAAAGCATACAGCGTATGATTAAAAGGGTTGAAAGGTATGTGAATAGAAGAGGACGGAGTGTGAATGTGGAGAAGGCGAAATGGATGCTAGCTAGGAATGCAGGTGGGAGAAAAAGTATGGAATGCCTGAAATGGAAAAAGGAAATGTTCGAGAGAGTCGATGTTTTCAAATACCTTCGGTTTTTGATTAGGGCAAATGGTAAGTGGAGAAAGCATGTGAGATGGATACAAGGAAAGGCAAGGAGTGCAATGGGCTGTGTGAAACGGAAGTGGGGGAATATATGGGGAAATAACTGGGATGTGGTATTAAGGCTATGGGATGCATGTGTCTAGTCGAGACTGTTGTATGGTGTGGAAGTGTGGGGACTGTGTGAATGGGAAGCATTAGAGAGAGAACAAACGTGGTTCGTCAAAGATACGTTGGGCCTCGAAAGATCTACTCCCAGGTATATTGTAATGAAAGAGATAGGGAGAATGTCTGTTAAATAAGAGACGGTTAGCAGGGTTGTGAAGAATATATGGGAATGGTGTGCTAGTAGAGGAGTGAGAGGGTGGAGGGTGGTCAGAAGGAAGGAGCATGTTGGATTGTCGGAATTAACGGTAGAGGAAATATTGCGGGAAGTGGGACCGTTAGAATGGATGTTGCGTGAAAGGAGTCGAGAGGTGGAAGAACAGGTGCGCCAGGAGAACATAAGTAACAGCTCCGTCTACAGGCTAATACAGGTTATCGGGCAGAATGTGTGGCAGAAGGTGTGGGAGTGAGGAACAAGGAATAAAGGTGTGGATGGGGAACGAATATATGGAATGTGGGTTATGTCGAGGTGGGGTGGATACCTGGGAGCATCTGTGTGTCTGTGAATAGGGAGGGTGGCATGAAATACCACGAATGGCCAAGCATATGTAGAGTTTCCGAAGACCTGAGTATTTTCAAAAATCATGATAGTAGCGCATGTACATGAATGCCAATAAAGGTCCAACTACTACTACTTACTTACCCCACTTCATCTTACTGAAATCTTCATATTGCGCTTATAAAGATATAAGACAAAAATTTGGACATATCGAACCATCCTTTATTGAAGTAAAATTTATAAATCCCCGCCTACATTGGGAAGTAAACTGGTGAATGCGAGCTGAATTTAGGTGGCGTATTCCTTAGAAACTAATAATGTTATTTTAACTTATATTTCTTTTTAATCTAAGCATCCTTTCAACTTGAGAGAGGCTATTTATGTAATTTAACCTATTCCGTTTTTTTTTAATTTCTGTGATATTTATCTGAGTCGCGTAAGCGCATGTGCAGCTCGATACGACGCCGACGACTTCATGAATTCATTTTTTTATAGTATTGGCTGTGCTATGACATTTGACAAATCGCAAGGTAAAACATTCAAAGTTGTTTTTTTACGAATGTCAAAGAACTCAATTTTTACCATTACTATATGTCTCTCTATAAATCAACTAACAAACCAGAAGCCAATTGTCTTACAATCAGTCTTAAAATCAATTACAGTAATTACTAGTGTATCTAAATTTAATATTAATTATTAAACAAAAAGAATATTCGCATATTTCGAGTTTTCAAGGGTACAGAACAAAGTGCAGTGCCTTGGTACATCCATTGGTAATTCTGAAATAATATAATTCATATTTCAGAAACATACAAAGTTCAAATTTGCCTAGGTTATTTCTTGGATTAGTTCATCTTGCATCTAATTATACTTCCAAGAACTGTCTCCCAATCCCTGGTACATCAGCATGTACCCAAAAAACATGCAACAATTTGAAATGTATCATTTTTTATGCGCCCTACGTGTCGCCCGTGTCGAACACGTAGCGCACTGCAACAACGGAACATGTTCACGAACATGTTGCACAGAGCGACATACACATGCGCACACACATGACGGCCCTAATGTATCAAACATGGAAAAAGGAACGACGAAGATGTGCGCGTCCGCGACCAGGCGATAAAACAATGGGGTTTGTTCGAGGCGCCGCTGGACGATAATCGTCGGCGATTTTTACATTTTTACACGTGTGCCCTTATTGTTGTCGCACGCGTCCGCACGGCCAATGCAACCCTCTGCATTGTCTCTCGCCGCACGACATAGTTATTATTGTTGGCGTGCTTTTTTCGGCATAATTCAATGCACGACGCCACACTTATTTTATTAGCGCCGCGCATGGGAAAATCGGGGCACCTTTTAATATAATTACGGGTTATTATATCGTAAATACACATGGACGCGCCATGTGACGATATGAAATCTCATATCTGCTGTGCGGGTATCGGTTCCTGGCCGTAGCGTACCGAAAATTAAATGTTTCCTGCGTAAATATCCCGGCCGCAAACGGCAGAGAACATAATAAAAGTATAAAGATCTTGCATCTCGGATGGATATCTTTATATTGTGCGTTCTTTTGTACGATATGTGCTTTTGTGGACCACCAACATGGGTGATTTAGTACTTTCTTTAAACTGTTGTAAAATATTTATTTATGTACCTTCAGAAAATTATTTCTTCATTTTTTACCTCTGACTAACTACATTCAGCGAAATAGGATTGGTGAGAATTTTCAAATATCTCGAGAAATTAACTCTCTATGAAAATATTGTCCTCATTGGATCTTCTTGCGGAGTGGCTGTCCGCGGAGTCTCATGTCGTTTGTACTAATGGATTTTTGCCCACTTTTTTTTCATTTTTTTGCCCACCCATGAGCCCATCATCATTTAATTCGCTTCTTATGGCATTCGCGAGAAATCAGTTTTGCGATTATTGCTGTTATTCTTCTGCTAAAAGTTGCCTGCTGATGGTTATTTACACTCTCAGGTATTTAAAACAGTTCAGTTCTATCAGGTTGTTTCCTGCTTACAGTTTGCAATCTGTTGGATACCAGTGTCACCGGTTTTAACCATACTTTCTGTTTTCTGAGGTATGCTTTCCAGATTAAAGGTTTCTGCCACTTTGATGAATAGTTGGAGATGACGTTGGAGGTCATCTTCATTGCTTGCGAGTAGGATGGAATCATCTGCACAACATAGAATATTTAGGGATTTAGCTCCCATTTTATGTCCTCTTCCTAAGTGCTTAAATTTTGTAATAATTTCATCCATCAACATGTTAAGCAATGCTGGGTGCAGTGTTTCACCTTGCCTGATTTCATCTGTTACTTTGGCAACTTCGCGGATTCCAAAGAGCAAAGACTTATCTAAACATTACTACGATGCCATCAAACTCCTAACTTCTTGCCCTAACATCGAATACACAAAAACAGACATCTATTGAAAACAAAGATTACGAAAAAAAAACAACAACTACCTTTAGCTCAGCTGTAAAAACTCTAAACACACGAATATAATAAACATTCAACTAAAATTCACACGATAATTAAAATTTCAAATCATTCGTATCACAAATTTACAATAAATATGAAAAATAGTCACGCACACAACAATAAATATTAAGGGAATTAACCCTCTACCTTGACGTACTCCTTGTTTAGTCATGAATTCATTGACTTTAGATTCTTGGTGGTAACATAAAATAAAACTTATTTCTTAATTTACTCTTCTTTAAGTGTTATTTTAATTTACCCTAGGTTTGAATATATTTTCTGACATAATCCAAAGAAAAACTAATCCAAAATTTATACATCTAACCAAATGTATCCGAACATATATTAATCTATATTAATCTCTTCTAAGGGTTTTTAAATCAAATAAATGAGTTTCCAGTGGTTTGTAATTACACAACATTAATTAAACAGTTTTTTTTTCGATTTTCTTAAGTTCGAATTAATTAACCATAAATTTGACAGTCTTATCTAGGAAAAATCCCAATGATTTACAATGCACGTATGCAAAATAGTATCAAAAACCGCATAATATATCATTATTATACAACCGCGGCAAAGCACCTAAACGGTAATTAGCCATGCGCGACTGTTTTACGCGCAATCAATTTGAGCGAAATTTTCTGTCGGCGCACACGCAGGTTGCCTCAACACACGGCACACACGTGACCGAGCGGAAGTAATATTGCACTCAGAGCGCTTACGCGTGCATATATTTGTCATAATTGCTGGATAAAAACATGTAATTAATACACTTATTAACCTATAAATCTTGCATTATTGCGTTTCATGTTACGCTGCTTCTGTGCATGCGGCGGCAGCGCATTGGCTTTTGATGAAGAATTGCGGATGAAAAAACGCAAGTTTCGTTTCATTTGGCTGATTGGTTGTAGCACGGTGGTCGCCGATCAAGGCGACGTATACGGAATCGGAATGAAGTTGTAAACGAGTGAAAAAGAACTGTGATTGACAGCTGGTAATTCCTGCCGTGTCGTGTGCACACGTTCGATGTCCGATGATCATCGGTTTAAAATGCGCGTTTAAAGTGATGTGCGCGTGACTGATTCATGTCTCGGTAGACATCTTTTTTGTAGCGATAATGATCTGATCTCGTGTGCGTGTTACATTTTCAAAAAAAAAGAAACTTGCTGACAGATCATTGAATTTATATAGAGGATTTATACATATGCAATCATAACTCAATAAAATAAGTTCAACGGAGTCTAGCCAGGTGGTTTAGTGACCATAAAGCCCAGGGATTGAATCTCGGCGGATGTTGATCGAAATTAATTCTTGTAACCAGCAGTAATCAGTAGTTATTACAAGTTTTACGGAAATGAATATCAATAGAGCTAATGACCACAGTGATCGATGCTCGATAAATAAAAAAATCAATATATTCCTTGTAGGAATAGAACGTAGAAGGCTAGTAGCTTGTCCATTTTGTTCAAAATCACTCTCTGATCATCTGTTTCCTATCTACACATCTATTCATTATTCACTTCGAATTATAAGAGCATATTACTATGCCCTCCCTATCAAATGGTGACAGTAATCATGAATTATTCATAACCTGATCCCAGACCATCCCATTTCTTCGCTTCCATTCTTTCGAATAATATTTTATTCTGGCCCGAGTTACAATATACACCAAGCACCCTTTTCTATATTCTATATATCCATGGTTCTTTGGCACGAACTGATAACCTGTAGGTGGCAACTCTGTCGATAATTGCGAACATCAGATCTAATTAACTTCCATATCTGCTTATTTGAAAAAGAATCACAGGTTCTTAACGAATCTGATGACACTCTCGGCTGGTCGTTACCAAGTTGGTTGGGTCTTATACGTATTATTGGTTTGCACAAACAGATTAAGTGTTTAGATGTCTCTCCTGATACCTGTGTCCTCGTGATACAGTCTACGTAACTCACTTATTCCCTTTCCTCAGATAGTTCCTTGGGGCCCAGAGTCATGTTAGGTGTCCAGGTAATTGTTTCAGCTCGTCCCATGTATGTTTGAAAACCTTCTTGTTGCTATTTTTAGATTTTAATAGACTTTGCCTCATCTGCCTCATACAAATAGCAGCTTACTCCCTTCTTTGGGTGTGTGCACCCACGTTTTTTGGGTGGGTGCGCTATGTGTGCCACGATGAAGAGGGAGAGAGATATATTGAGACACAGTGGTACTGACAGTTGTAACTTAATTTACTATATAAGATTTTGAAGTCAGTCTCAAACTAGAATCAGAAACGAACACATCTACTCTATAATCACTATCCACTTTTCCCTTCGGCTAGAATGGCTCTTAGGGCTAAACTAGCAGTCTTGAGTTCCCTTGCTGTATCTTCGGCGGGACGTGCAATATTCTCATTATTGCACTAATTCTACATCTCTCTTCCCATAGATGAATCTCCTTCGTCCATTGATCTACGATGAGTGTACAAAAAGGTTCTGGGTCAATAAGTTGGGACCTTGCTCCTTTCTAGTTCGTCAGTCACAATATTGCAGGGTATATCCTTCTGGCCTGAAAGCAGCATTAGGGTAAGGAACATTATGATACAGATGTACATTTAATGTATTTCGCGTGCATTTATTTGTATCTTGAGTCCACACTACATTGTTTCACACTTTGCTTTCTATTTCAAACAGTAATAAACTGAAGCAGTTTAAAATAATAGATGTTTATATTCTCGAACGCACTACTACCATCATATTGTCATGACGTATGACTGCAGCGAAGTTACTAATTGTAAGTAGTTGATATCACACCATATATGACATACGGGGATTGCAGGTTCAAGTTTTGTCGGAGGCATTCGTCATTTTCTCTTCCTAGTTATTGCAATTCGTGTTCAACATCCTAAATGCATACCGATGATTATTTGTTCATATTAATATGTCAAAGGCAGCTTCGCTGAGGTCATACTTCATGACACTATGATGGTCGTAGTGTGTTCGAGAATGTAAACATCTCTGAAACAGTTTACTTTATCCATAGATGAAATAATCAGTTGGTCGAATCCATCTGTTTAATTAATAGTCGTCAACATGGAATTAACTTTTTGACCATACATCACATGTTTTAACATTAAGGACAGTAGATTTAAGAATAAAGAAAGTAGAAAGTAGCATTCGAAGAAAAATTTGCTTCTGAAAGTAATTACCTCTATTATTAGTACAATCAAAAATCAAGAGATGGAGTAGCGATCATTACACTGCAAAACTTCTCTATTATGTTAGCACTGGAGAATTAGAATATAAGGGGTGACATTCTATAGCTTCACGGGGTCCGCATATGCTCAGGTTAAAATGCATGCCACTGCGACAAAGTTCCAGTTCAACAAACAATGTTCTCGAAAGAGTAAATCGTCAAATTGACAAACCCAATTGACTGTGGCATAGGCTTGGTCCCTTTTGGCAGTTTTATCTATATTAGTCAATAATAAGTAGACAATGTGGCAAAATTGCATCATTGCTGACGCACCATGAATGTTACACAGTAGGGTAATTGAGTGTAGTCAGATAAGGAACAAGAACGTTCTCAATTATCCGCACGTGTATACGAGTATAATGCTCATTTTTGATTTAAGCCATACATATGTTTATACATTCGATTTTAAAATTTGGCAACACGACGTAGATACTTGTAATATTTCGTACTTTCAAGCTTGGAGACCTATTCTCCCTGCATCCTGAAGAGTATTTAATGTCCGTTAATACACTTTTAGGAACTATGTGTATTTTCTTTTTGTGTATTTCATACTTTCCCGCTATACATTAAACCATCCATCCCACATTTCCATCACCAGGACTAAAATTAATCAATTCGTTTTGCAATATGACGATACCGATGTATATTTTATGTACTTCGTATGAATTTATTTCAATCTCGTGTCAACACTGCATTATTTAAACAATTTGCTTTCTATTTCAACCATTAATAAACTCAAGTAGTTTAGATTATCCATGGTTGAAATAATCAGAATTCGGTTGATTAAATACAGCTTATTAATTACTACTCTTCAACATGGAATTAACATTTTCATTCATCATATATATTAACATTAAGTAGAAGAAAGAATAAGGAAAGTAGAATAGAGGATTTGAAGAAAAATTTGATTCTGACATTCATTACCTCTATTACTAATACAGTCGAATATCAAAAGATGGAGCAGTGATCGTTATACAGCAAAACTTCTCTATTATGTTAGCACTGGAGGGTTAGAATATAAGTGAAGACATTCTGAAACTAAGTGGGGTCCGCATATGCCCAGTTGTTCAACAAAATTCCAGTTCTCGAAAGAGTAAATCATCAAATTGACAAACCCAATTGACTGTGGCGTAGGTTTGGTTCCTATTGAAATATCGAATTATAAATGTTTTTGTTATATAATTTTTTTCTATTCCTCTTGTTGAACGAATGTCTGTAAGATTTTGAATTAAGAAATGCCATATATATGATACTAGTACAGCACATAGTATAACTTCAATTTCTCATACTCTTGAGAAATGGGAAGTATTCTATAGACGTTGTAAAATATATTAATTATATTTCAACCACGAATTAACTAAATTACTTGCCTTAATTCAATTAGTCTACTTTCAGATACCTAGGGGTAACCTTAAATTGCTAAGGGAAGAATGACCAAGAAATAGAAGCTAAATTACTAGCAGCGATGAAGGCCCTATCTATGTAAACAAGTAAGTACTAGATAGCAAGCAAATTAGCAAAAACAAAAAATATATAAGACACTTCCCCATGACAAAGCCTCAGGAAGAAACGCTGGCAATATGTGAGAGACGAATATTAAGAGAGGTACTGGGAGGAGTAAGACAAGCGACGAAGGAACTAGAACCTTGACAAATAAAAAAATAGAAGAGAAACTTGAAAATGATTTGGTACTCAGAAAATAAAGCAAAGAGGAGCAGAATGGAGGATGTCAGAAGCAGCACCAGCCAAGCAATTTTTGAACTGGATTCCAAAATCAAAGAGAGGACGAGGAAGACCAAGGAACAGATGGTTAGATGATATAGCAAATGATCTAAAGAGGCAGGGATAAACGCAGAATAACACACAAACAACGCAACACACAAAATGTGAATATGCAAAATGAAGCACGGGACAAATCCACCCAAACATGGATTTAAAAACAAGCCTAATTATAGGCAGGCAAAATTGCATAGCAGGAGAGAGCCACATACATACAATTCGTTTGGTGGTAATGAAAGGAATTTGAAATATACCTAATAAATTACCAGACTAGTTAAACATGGGATTAACATTATGGACATATATCAGAGGATTTAACATTAAAAATGCGATACAAATCGTAATTTTATTCTGAAAATCACTACCTCAATTACTAATACAATTGAATTTTAAAAGATGGAGCTACGATCGTTATATTACAAAACGTCCCTATTGAATTTGTACTAAGGGGTTTGAATATAAGGGGTGACTATTCTGGCGGTTATCGGGGTCCGCATATGCTCAGTACGAAAATCTGCGACAAATTGACAAACCGAACTGACTGTGGCATAGGCTTGGTTCCTTTTGATATATTGATCTGTTTTTTTATATTACAAACTTAATTTGTAATAGATTTTAATAATGCAGATTCTATAGGTGTAGGTCTCGGACTTAATAAATGTTCTTAAAATATACTCTATTGTCTTTAGTTTACATTAGCTACAATTCAAAACATCAGAAAAAAGTTATTAGATGTTGAATTGGAAGTTGAATTATTAATTATTTGGAAATTTATAAGATCATAAATAGTTCGATTGTTATATGAAAAAAAAAATAATAAAGCAGAAAAATACAAAGTAATATTAGTATAAGTAAAAGTATTCCTAATTATAGAAGTACGACATTAAATTTGAGACATATTTAACTAAGCGAGATTGGGTCATCATCTTAATAATATCTTTGGCTTACTTACAGAAGAAAATTTCGCTGCAAGTGCTTCTAGTATTACTAGGCCTCGAATTCTGCAATGTATTATTACAATAAACGAATATGAAAAAAATACAATGAACTGCCGATATGCTCTACCAGAAATGATTAAGCAAATAACTCCGCAATATTTAGATTGCGATGGTTAAGGGAAAGCTTTATGGTCTGAGTGTGGAACTGACAGGTCATGTACGTATAGGTCCTTACCCCACTAAAACCCAAACTACTTGGTTTCTCTCCCGGAATCTCGTAACCTCCAGCTTGTTATTACTTTGGGAGAGGTTATGGTCCTATCTTAATTGTTTTGTCTTTCGACCGTCATGACGCCTTGGCAAAGCGTGGTCAATGCCCAGGTGGTATTTTTCAGAAATCTTCTGCCGAATATCTCGGCCGTTGCCATGCAGCATTTTGCGTCTGCAGCAATACTTCATGTTATTTGGGTAGAGTATGTTCCGCATCAATTCCGCAATTCAATTCCATCGTATTGTGTACAATACGGGCAGGTTAGAATTTGGGTCATTTAGGAATTACATTTGCGCTGCGCCCTCTCAGACCATGATTGTAGATCCGGAATATTGCGCGGGGGTCCAGCGTCCTTTGTTCGCCTGTTGACAGCGGGTATTCCACCGTTGGAAACTGTCCAGCGTAGAGTGTGTACTGATGATTGTTTAGTGCGGAATTTCAACAGCAATCCCTGCATGTATTTATTGCATTGTTTTTGCGTTTATTTATTTAAATAACACACGGCAGAATTCTAAGCGATGGAAATATTAGGCCTAGAAGACCCAGAAATATACTCAAGACTTACGCTGTTAATTAAATAGGACGTATTTTTTCAAATGTATTTAATGAAATAATCTGTGGGGAATGTATTCCCTCCAAATTTATGACACACACACACACACACACACACACACACACACACACACACACACACACACACACACACACACACACACACACA
>JAODAC010018677.1:0-20166 GCA_027575185.1 Mimaenictus wilsoni | reverse complement strand
AAAATGTTTGGGGGAAAATGTGTAAGGGTGTCAGAATATGTGTATGAATGCGGCTCAGTGTGTGTTTGTGTATGGTTCAGTGTGCGTGAAGAATGTGTGTGTGTGTTCATGTGCATGAGTGAAATTGTATGAGTGTGTAAGTACATCTGTGAGTGAGTCGGTGTGAAAGTGAAATTGTGTATGTGATAGAAATTCCCTATGTGTGTGAGGGTAATTTGTGTACGTATATATGTTATTCATAGTTATAAAGTACACGTACAAATGTGAGAGTCAGGCTCGGTTTATCTTTCATTTTAGTGTGTGCATGTATGTTAAGTATGTGTGTGAAATGTGTATATGGGTATATGAAACACGTCTTTTAAAGAATGTTACACTCCTAGATAACCCTCATAATAGCGAAGTGCCATCTACTACTAAACGGCACTACAACTAAAAGGCACAAACGCGTTCTACATTCTCATACACCGTTTCAGGGTGTTTATTACATCTAGGAAACACTATTAATGCTGAAAATTTTGCTTACCGTACAATAGAATAGACCTAAATTTTAAACGCGCGTTCTTAGTTTCGTAAAAAAGTGGCGGGAAATCATATAAATGCAGATTCCCCAATGTTTTAAATCCTATTTATAGAAATTGAAATATATTTCAAGCTACTTGCACTCTAAATATAAAATACTATAGTAGTAAGGATTTAAACATGCGTACCAGAGACCGTTTAAATTTTATTTTAAACTAAAAAAAAGAACATTTGGCTATCGAATGTTGCCCATTTAGGGACTGTAATCATTGGCAAACTGCCCCAACCTCTTAAAACCGATTCAAATAACAGGTGCATCAGGTGCACATCATCGTTTCCGGATGTATTCATTCTACCGTCACCTGTCCGTTATGTGGTTACACAATGCTCTACATTTGCCCAAAAAGAATCTAATCAAAATTTGTTCATTCCAGCCCTGATCATCACGCGGAGAAGATCTCTTCAAGAAAATAAGTTCGATCCAAGGCTTTCTAATCTCCACCGGAAATTAAGATAACCTCATCGGAACCTGTAAACCACTAAACTCACCTATAAGTTGATAATTTAACCTGTAAACATTTAAACAACGTATGAACATAAAAAACAACGTATAAACATCAAAACTTAACCTACAAATATCAAAACTGAACATTATACTTAACCTATAAGCATTAAACATAACCTTAAAATATAATGTGAAAAAAAACAAGTTTCAAAACAATGTGCTTTGCTTCAATCAAAATGTGGAAAAACTACGTCACCGACACGAACCATCGCTATAAAACGCAATTTTCAACGTATTCCTGATTGAACACGGTGGATTTACGAGCCCGCGAAATATGCTGAAGCATATGCTGAACGCAAATGGCGTCGTTAACGGCGCCCGTTCGACGCGTCCCGACTCGGCGTTGGTTATGGAGCCGCGCCATCTGCACGACACGAGCCAACGCTATCATCGCACGTCGGCCATTGCGAACGTGGGAGGAGCCAACAATGCGAACAACGCGCCGGCGCTGCGCACAGCCAATCCGTATCCGCTGAGTGTGACGCAGCTGCCGTCATTGGACGCGTCCAAACATGGGTTGTACGCAAAGGCGGCCAATGGCGGGCTAAATATCTCCACACGTCCGCGCCCTCCTGGGCCGGTGAACAAATTTATCGCCAAATCGAAGCAAGTTGGCGTCAAGGAGATGTTGGTCAGCTTGGGTCTGCTGTGTTTGGTCAGTCTGCTGTTGGCGTTGCTGTCGTTGATCTTCCTGCTGAAGATTTCGCCGGTGACGGCGAGTGACATTCGAGACTTGCTGCGCGCCGAGCAATTAACGGTGATTACCGCCGAGGAGTATGTGGTCGTGTACGAGGTGACGCTGGCGTTGTGTGCGCTCACATTGTCGTTGAATTTGTGCTGTTTGCTGGTGTGTGCGATTCAGTTTTTGTTCGCCGTCAAGCTTGTGAAGAGTCCTCATGGTGGATGTGATCGGTAAGTGTAATTTTTATGCCGCATTCTTAATGAGATGAGAGCGTACAGTACAGTGTACCGTGCAGTAGAATGGAGCTGAAATATCGACACACCTTCTGTACCCTGGAATTCTCATAATCTCAAGTTTAAATAATCCCATTAATGACGAAATGTTTGCGTACCGCACACTAGAATTCAGCCAAAATGCCGATACGCCCTCTTAGACTGGTATTATGTCATGTTTAAACAACCTCATCAATAAGGCGTACCGCGTACCGAAATGTCAGCGTACCGTACAGTAGAATTGAGCCAAAATGTAGATATGCCTTCTATAAATAGTATTACATCATGCTTAAACAACCCCATTTATGATACTATTTCAGCGTACCGTACAGTAGAATGGAGCCGAAATGCCGGTACACCTTCTGTGCATTCTTTATTTCAGGATTAAATAAATCCACTAATAACGAAATGTTAGCATATCGTACAATAGAATAGAGTCAAACTCTTGATGCGCCTTCTATGCAACTGGTACACTTGCGGGGTACGGTGTGCCGTTGATTGCGAGTAATGATGCAATTGTATTAAGATAACAAGTAGATTTGTTATCACACAAGTAGAAATAGAAAAGGAACGACGAAAGTAGACGAAAGGAACAGCGATGTTGTGAGTGCGGTAGCAGAAAACTAATTCCCCGAGGTAAAGAAATATAAAGACCTCGAGGGTACATCGGAGAAAGAGCGATAGTATAAGTAAGACAGAGAAAGAGCGCTAAGGTCGAAGAGAAGATATATACCTGCGCTTGGAATGCATGCAAAGATTGGAAACAGATGTGTAGGTTTGAAAGATTTGCAAAGTTGAAATTGAGAGAATAGACAGTGGAAAAAACCTTGAAGAAATACAATATATCTAATACAAGCTAATGTGTGGTCTGGACCGCCACACACTTAAACAACCAACCCTATTAATAATGCAATTAACGTACCATACAGCAAAAAATGTAGATACCTCTTCTATAAACTGGTACACTCATTATCTCAAGCTTAAATAACCTCATTAATGTCGAAATGTCAGAGTACCGTACAGTAGAATAGAGTCAAAATGTCGATACGTGTTCTAAAAAGAAATAGGTACATTGATTATCATAAAGCATATATACAAATTGTCTCGTCTATATACGAATTCTAGAGGCCGGCAACCTCCAAGGCAAACCCAATTTACAACGAAATATCAGCGTACTGTACAGTAAAAATGAGTCAAAATGGCGATAAGCAATTTAGAGACTCATACTCTGATTATCGTACTCCTTGGCTCATTCTAGGTAATCACTTTTGATTGAAATAAATTGTTATTAAATTTTAAACGATTTCAGAAAATTGGTTTTCTAGGTAGGACACGCCATAATCATTTTATCAGAGCGCAATAAAATAAATCAAATCATATCGAACAGTCATAAACTGCCTTAATTGTTAAAAAAAAATACTCTATTTTTGAGTTAAGGTTCAGTAATACATAACTCCTCTCTCTGAAAACATAAATCTTCACTATGAATTAATAACTCCTCCCTTTCAAATCATAAGTCCTCCCCTAGGCATTAGATCTCCTCCCATTGAAATTATAACTCTTTTATTTGAAATTGTAACTTCTCCCATTGAAATTATAACGCCACCCCTTGAATTCATAACTCCCTCTATTAGATTCAGAATTCCTCACCTTCAATTCCTAACTCCTCCCCTTGAATTCTTAATTAAGCAAAATTAACATCCATTAAATTCACCGAAGGCATTAAATCCTCACTGGAAATGCAAAATCATCGGCTAAATACGCTTTTAATTGAGCCACTTTGGGCATACCGACAATATCAACAACCGTTTCGCTCTTCCTGCACCAGCCGCCCGCTGGCGTTTTAATTACGAATTTATAATCGAAACAACTTACACGCGCGCCTGCCTTGCGGATGAACATGGTGCGGCCGGATGAGCGCGAGAATGCGTCCGAGAGATGAACTCGCTGGCTACGGGAAGTCAAGCACCGTTTTCTCGCTGCCGTTCCCTCGTCGCATTTCAATTGCATTCTCATTCAAATATTCGAGAGAGAAAGGGAAAGAGGAAGAAGAAACTGTACGAGTTGATAGATAGAGAATAGTTCATGTGTGTGTGTTGTAGTTGTTGTACATGGGTAATTATCGTCCGTTATCACTTCCTGCTCTGTTTTATGTTCCAAAAACAGTACGAACAAATATCTGCAAAAGTCGTCCGTGAGCCGAGTATGTGCTGTCGGTGGGTTCTTCATTTCGATTCCGGTGTTTCTAACAGGTAATATATGTCCTTCATTTGAAACAGCACTCCTCCCCCTCAATGTATAACTCCTCACATCGTAACGCATTCGATCTTTCGATTAATAACTCCTCTCCTTCAATTTATAACTCCTCCCGTGCCTTTTATAACTCCTCTCTTGCCTTTTATAACTCCTCCCTTGCCTTTTATAACTCCTCCCTTGTCTTTTATAACTCCTCCCTTGCCTTTTATAACTCCTCCCCTTTAATTTATAACTCTTCTCATTGATTTTCTAACTCCCCCCTTGAATTTATAATTCTTGCCGGGGAATTTACAACTCCTCCAGTTGACATTTATATCTTTTGTCTTTCCCTTTATATCCAGTTACTTTTCATTCATAACTCCTCTTATTGAATTTTTATTTCGTACTTTTACACTTATAATGCCTCATTGTATTCATAACTCCTCTATTTACATTCCTCCCTGCCAATTCATAACTCCGCCTTTTGAAACACCAACTTCTCCCTAGGCCCACTTCACCTCATCCCCTTCAAGGTTTAACTCCTCCCATTGAAATTCTAACTGCCCCACTTATACTTATAACTCCTCCCTTTCAATTCCTACCTTCTCCCTTTATACGTATAACTTCTCCTCCTACTACCCCAAGAACCATCGAATAAAGTTCGTAATTTTTTATTTTGCCAGGAATAATTCTATACACATTCATCCAATTCCATTCAACACCCGCCATAGTCACATCGGTCTTCATCGGCTTGGGAATCGTCTTCTGCGGCTGCGCCATGGTACACAACGTCTTCATCTGGCAGCGCGAGAAAACCAACGCGGTGAAAGAGCTCGCTTTGCAACAGCAGCACCAACAAGCCTCACCGCACAACTCCTTCCACAACATCTCCGCCCCCGGCACGCTGCCGCTCACGCACCTCAATCAATCGCATCTGAGCAACTGCAGCGTCGGCTTTCTACATTCGACGGCGCACGGCTCACCCCAACCGCCGCCCGCCACAATTTTTGCCAATGGCAGTGCGTACATGCTCCGCCCCTCGACGACGACGCCGCCTACAAGCACCGCCGCCGAGAACCTCAAGTTCTCGTCGCATCCGCGCGAGGCTAGCGGCAGCGTTAGTCCGGGCATGCATGCGCCCACGCTAGACCTGAGCAGTGTGGCGACCACCAACTCGCCGCACGAGCTCAGCACGCTTGTCTGAGATTATTCTAGTTTTAAGATGACATTTTTTATTAATTTATAAAAATACACTGGTGCCTGATGTTAACTGAAGAGTGATGGATGGATTGCAGAGGACTTTATTGCAACCTGATTGTATCTCTATGAACGGATAGAATCGATGGGTGTGCACAATTCGTACAATTTGTATAGAATTATATTTAATCGATCATATATATCGACTTTTTTGTTGTTATTATTTTTTCTAATAAAGGACTGGAATTCTGTACAAAGATTAATGTGGATCTAAGTCGATAATATCAGTTTTACACCATTTGGGAAGGAAAAAAATAATGAAACTTGTGTCCGCCATCTTGAAAAATGTTCCCCTGGAAGTACCAAAGCCAATAACTTCATGAAACCTCCCTAAAAACCTATTGTAATGTGTATATTTATGAAATGTTTCTACTTACAGACTAAAATCTGCACTGGGCAGACATTAATTTAATAACTGAAAGAGAAAAAGCGTCCGCCATCTTGAAAAATGTTCCTATGGAAGTACCAAAGACAAATGTTTCTAGAAACCTCCTAAAAATGTGTATATTACATGTTAAGTCGTATCTCTAACCGAAACAGGTGGCCTTTTGAAAAGGGAGCTTTTGCGCTGTCTAGAGTCAGTGTTCTCAACTTGTAGTGTTGCTTCAAGGGATCGGACCTCGATACGTGCTGAATGAGGTGTGAATGAAATTATACCAACTTAGGGTACAGTTGGTATAATTTCATTCTTTGTCTTTTCGATTTCGAAATACTACGCCAACGCTCGTCTCACGATGAGATGGTACAAGGCAGATGTAGGGGTTCTGTATTCTTACTTTGAGGATACCTCTGCTCTCTCCCTCTCTCTCTAATCTCTGCTGATATCAAGAGTACAGCATCTTATCGCGTTCCTTAGCTTGGTTCTGTTCTTTTTCGTGGCGGTAAAAGTAAAGAAACTTGCATCAGCCATCTTGAATAAATGTCCCCTGGAGATACCAAAGGCAAAAACTACCTTGAATCACCTCAAAATCGCGTTAAAACGTGTATATTACGTATATTTATTAATTATTTCCACTTGCAGAATGAACTCAACACTGTACAGTCATTAACCTAACCTAAAAACAACGAAACTTTAAAAAATCCTACATTAAGGCACTTCAGCTGACATATTTTGGAATTGTTGACTTTTTGACGATTCTCGCATTACTAATAAATAATAAAAACGTTACAACAACCTAAATGTCACAGCCTAAACAAAAACCATGTTCAGCCATTTTGTCCGTCATCTTCAAAACACTTATTCGTCTTAACCCTTTTTAATGAATCCCGCTAGTGGTGGAGGTCCAATATTTGTATTACTATGCATTGGCATCGTTGGATCCATTCCCAAGCCTCCTGAATTCCTACTTACGGGAACATAACCTGCATCGTCGTTAGAAGATGTCGAGACAGTCCTCTCGATTTTCATGGTCTGTTGTGGGATCTGGCTGTCAGCGAAGATGTTCTTCGAATTGTAGATTTCTTTCACGATGAGTAGAATCGTGTCGTTTGACTCCCAATAGCAAACGTGACTTGTAAGAGCAAAGATATACTCGTTGAAGAACTCTAAAGGAGCTTCCTGAAGGACATAGTCTATTCTCCGACCACTATTGAGTTGTCCCAAGGAAAGATCCGTTTGTTCTGCCTCGACAATGCTGTCTTCGTCAGAAGTGTTGCCGTCTTGTTTAAGCTGAGCCTCTAAGACTTTGTTGACTTCGTCCTCGAGGCTTGGGGTGTTCTGTGAGGAGTTGGTTTGGCCTTTGAAGAGCGTGAATTGGTAGAAGGAGTTCCAAGTACTCTTCATGGAATCGATGAGTTTTTGTTTGAGGTCTGCTCCGACACGTGCCATTGTTTCTTTCAATTCTGAAAAGTTTGAAACAATTTATTCAGGTTATGTTCAATTCAGATTAGGTTAAATTCTACTCATGTTATGTTCAATTTGGTTTAGAAATAAGTAAAAACTTGAAACTCACCCAAATGCATCCGTTTCCTGCCCTTATGGTGAGGTATCAGAACCGGTTTGAGGTTAGCCAACTCTGGATTAACCAAAGACTCAACCCGGTAGGCAACCGGGTCGTACGGATGGAAGATATTGAAGTATTCAGGGCAAGTCGGTAGCGAAAACTGCTCCCCGAGATTCTCTAAACCTCGAACCGTGACAAACATGCCCACAGGTGAGCCCAAGGCAAAAAAGTGCCTCGGTTGGAACGCCAAGTTAGGGTAGTTGATCTGCGCCTGCCCGGTGCCCATCTGGGCCATCATATAGCTGATCCGGCGACTCATCTTTCTCACGTTCGGCGGGGGCTTCAATGGAGAGAGTTGGTCTTCCTCTGAGGCTGCTGCTGAAGGAGGAGGCTGCTTCGTCTCCGGAGTCACAGCAGTTTCCTGACCCACCGGATGTTGATGACACAAAATATCGAAAAGAATTAAAGATCCTAAACTATGACCTGCCAAGGAAACACCACCCTCAAAATTTGGGTTCCTTTGCTTGAAGAGATCATAGATGCGATTGATTTCGTTCCCCACAGACGTTATAATGTTCTGAAGAGTACAAAAAAATGTTTTTAAGGTACTACATAAAGAAAAAAACTCTTACCTGGCAGTAATAAGGACTGGTGTAGAATAAAACATCCAAAATCGTATCATTCGTAAATTCCCTCAGGCGTGGGATGCTCTCCAAGGTAATTCCAGCCATCTTCTTATCAACCCCAGACTCTCCTGAATGCAACTTACCATGCCAGCTGATCGGAAGTACTTCAATCCGATTAGCGATTTCCTGTTCGCAAGAGGAACGATAATGGGATTGTACTAATTGGAAGGCCATGCTTCTGAATTCATCAACAGCTTCGGCCACACCTCTGAACTTCAAATCGCAAAACTTTCCGATTCCATGTACCATAAACAGAAGGTGGTCAACTTTAGCAGGTTCACCTTCTTCAATGTGAAACTCGTCCAAGCCTCGTTTTACTACTCTTGGTCTGGGTTGATTCTGAAATGGAAGGAAAACAATCAAAATGTCGTTAGAATTCAAAATGGAGGTAACGATATTATTCAAAATGGCAGTTGATAGATGACAAGTCGGTCAGGAAGGACCTCCATTTTGAATTTTTCAAAAACTTACCGGAGTATTCCCCCAACTATCGGGAGCCTGAGTCTGTGGGAACAAAACCAGAACATCCGGTCCATGGAAGACGACACTCTCACCATTGGCCAAATCCACCCGTCGATTCCACGTATTTGCCTCATATGCCATTTTGAATTCCTCTTCCAACTTTGTAGCAACATTCTCCTCGTAAGGCACATACCTTCCGTCAGTCGAACCCTTGTGGAACCAAGAACACCTTCTTACTTCTGTTTTCTGGCCTTCCCAATAAACCGGGACACGTTCCCGCAGCAGAATATTTACGTCGAAACGCCCACCGTCTGTTGGGACAACCTTCTCTGGACTCAAGTCAGCTATATCAAAGATACCGATAAGACCAAGTGTTACACCAATTTAATTTAACTGAAAATGACGAAGGTCAAGGAGAACACTTACGTGATAAGTAAGCAGTGTCCAAGTTAAGTGAGTCCATCATTGAAAATGGCGTCCAGATGGCCTTGGTCTCACTTGGCGACTTTTTGTAGAACCAATGATGGTAAACCGGTCTGTAGACCTGTGTCTGAAGTCTTCTATATAACTCAATCTGTTTGGAATAAAAAGAACTTACCGTGTCATAGTGGGTTAGTATAGGTTGATCTACCGAATCCGTCTTGGTGTGTAACAACGGTGTAGAGTTAGGGGAATCCCCTGCTGCTTTCGACATGTCGGTAAAATTTGGTCCGGACAATGAAGCAGGAGAGTAGTACGTTGATGACGTTAGGGTGGGCGTCGCTGCTGAGTTCAAAGTTGGAAGACTTGCTACGGTATCAAGTTGGATCTCTTCGGTTAGAGATACGGGTTGCAAGAATGGGGAAGATGCTTCCCCTTGTGACAATTGTACTAGTGCAGGATTGAAGATAGTTGGAGGTGGCGTTGGTTGTTGTAAAGCTGAGGGAATGATCGGGATTAAGGGAACTGATGGAACAGTTGATCCCTGGGAGCCTATTGGTATCTGTGTGATGGGAGGATAGAAAGGAACTTGCGAAGGGGTAAAACCGGAAATTGAGGGAATAGGTGTAGTTGGACGTAGGTTTGATGGAGTGAAGAGAGTTGGAGTGACGTTGAAGGAGGCAGTAGTAGGATTACCAGGCACAGAAACACCCGTAATGTTACTGGGAACACCAGGACTTTCTGATGGTACAGGGGCACTAGAAGTGGAAATACTAGGAGTAGAGACTGGAGGAGTGGGAATACCCGGTGTAGGAAAACTAGGAGTGGGACCACGAGGAGTGGGAATACCAGGAGAGGGAACACCCGGAGTGCCTACAGGACTAGGTCTAACCCCACCAGGTACAATCGGAATAAACGGCGAATGATTTGAAGGAGGTCTTGGTGGTAGGTTCACTGGAGCCACCAATGGCACCGGGGGAACTCCGGAAAACTGTTGAGTGTTCTGTTGAAGAGTTCCTGAAGTTGGCGTCGAAGATAAGCCAGGGATTTGAGCATACGCTGGCCTCTTAAACCCACCGCGACGGTATGTATTCCCTGGGACACTACTAGGAGGACCTGGTGGTACTCCCGCACTTAGTGGCAACCCACTTAGTGCAGGCGAGGACAGAAATGATGCTCTTACAGATCCACTATCGCCAATTGATCCACCTGCTGGAAAGGTAGTCTCGGGACTATAAAATTGCACTGGGCCACTTTGAACGTTCGGATCAACGGATCCCAAAATACTGTCCACTACCGAGGGCACAACCACTTCCTCTTCAGGCTGTTGCGGTCTGCCAAGCTTCAAATACGACGAGAATGAAGAGAAAACTGATTGTAGGCCTGCGCCTCCAGATTGACTTAATCCTCCTCCCTCTCGAGCCTGTTCAGGCAATTGTCCTGCTGATTCTTGTCCTTGAGACTGACTAGCTCCGCCGAAGTAACTCCCCAAACCTTGATTGGGTTGAGCTGGTTGAGTATACGCCTCCAAAATGGCTGACGTAGGCTCAGCCTGTTGTTGTTGGAACGGAAGTGGTTGTTGAGGGAGAGGTTGCGATGAATAACTACCCCAAGCACTTGGCACTGATTGACTGTTCGTGAATGTGTTGTTCGTGTACGCCTGAGGTTGATGGTTGTTTGGCCCCAAAGACTCTGTAAAGTACGAAAATATTGTTTTTTTGAATAGATGAATAGAGGTTTTGTGTGTGCGCGAGCGTGAAAGAAAGGCAGACTTTCTGTGTGTGTGTGTGTGTGTGTGTGTGTGTGAAGTGTCTGCGATACTGAAGTGTGTGTGTGTGTGTGTGGGGGGGTGTATGTATGTGAAGTGTCTGCGATACTGAAGTGTGTGTGTGTGTGTGTGAAGTGTGCGATACTGAAGCGTTTGTGAAAGGGAGAGAAATATCATTGTCAAAGTGTGAAAAATTGTGTGTAAATCTATGTGTGGCTTGTTTGAGAAAGTGTGTAAAGTTTGTTCGTGTGTGTGTATATGTGTTAGTATGTGTGTGTGTGTGTGTTAATGTGTGTGTGTGTGTTAATGTGTGTGTGTGTGTTAATGTGTGTGTGTAAAATTGAGAATTGAGGTCATTTACACAGTAGTAGACGATTATATCACCAACAAAACTATGATAAAGCACACATTAAATTCCAATTTCAGGATATGATTAAGACGTCTAACACTTTTCAGTTCCTGATAATTGGTAATGACATAAAAAGTGCGTGAAAAGTGAATCATCATAAATCATACAATCAAAAAATGATTATTACAACTTCCTACCGATAGATATATCTCAACAACTTCCTAAAATACCTGAATACTAACTAATTCTTCAAATTAACGTTTTTTTCAAGTAACTGATCTATTTAACAAATTACCAGATCTCAATTTATTCTAAAATTATCACCAAATTATTCAAATTAATCCCGTTAGAGTAATTTTTCATAGAAATTTCAAAGATTTCTATAAAACCTGTCTTCCTGACATCAACAAAATGAAAATGAATCATAAACAATGAAAAACTGGTAAAAACTGTGTTAAATTCCATCGTTTTAAACAAATAAACTGACACATATCGATCCTCTCATATGCAAATCAATTAAAGTACGCACCTAAAGGCGTTATTAAATACTCGTCATTAGTATTGACTCTGAGCAGGTTTGTGTATCGGCTCCGCTGATAACAATTACGACAATTTCCTTTCCAAACCCACAAATGCACGATGACAAATTCTCTTTTCAGACGGGCCTACAAAAGACCAAACATCCATGCAACACTGTTTAGTCCTTACTATTCATTGCAATTAACAACAACGCTAAAATGTTGCGTTTAACTATAGCGCTCCTGGCTTTGTTCACATTATTCAACGTTACTTTGGTTGAAAGTGTGATACACAGTGATAATTTCTATAGAATCGAAGAAGAAATACCAAATTATACAAAAAACAGTCCACGAATTCTTTCACCAAATGGCGATCAGGTTTTCTCGATTAAAATATCGAAACCTGAAGTTGGTAATCCAGAAAACACAAGAGACACTTATTACCAACAAGACGTTGAAGATTTTGATAATTCTCAAACGATTTCAAATGCAGGCAAAAAGAAAGTGGTCGAAATCGGGATGTTGTTTAGGGGTATGCAAGGTCCTGTAGCGTTGGTTGTTCAAGATCATCCGGAAGTTTTGAGGACAACTGGGATTTACATGGACTATCTTCTGGAGAATCAGGCACTACAGGTGGATTTTTGGTTGATGAAATATAATGCATCAGGTAAGTTTAAGTTTTTGGCACTTTTTCTTCTCACAAATGTTACGTGTTTGGGGTACCCTTTGGCTGCGGCGTTTTTGTTCAGTTTTGAACTTTGGTAGCCTGTAGATGGGGAATTTTTACAAGTTTTAAGTGCCAAACTGGTTTGTTTCATCAAATTTCATCTATTATTGCATTTTGAACTATTCTATTTTCTTTTCTTTTATGTGATAATCCGTTTTTTTTTCAGGGGTTTCTGGAATATTAGCTCAAAGTTCAACTTCGAATCCGGAAAGTTTTCGCAGACATCTCCTCTCAAACGTGGAAGAAACCAAACAAAATATCGGAAACCAAGAGGAATCAGCAGCAAGTTTCTTCAGCATATTAAAAGCGACGCGATCGCTGCCTCCGGGGACTGCCATTCTACTTTTTACAAATGCCCGCGTTGAAGACGAAGATTTAGCCCAGCTTTCAACCAGGGAAATGGTGGCTAGACATATTCGGGTCAGTTTACATCAAGAAATTAATGTCATCTTTAAACATTTTTGTTTTCCAAAACATATTCAGTTTTCCGATAATTAAAAATGGATCGCTAGAAGATAGAAGCGTGGTTTCCAAAGTTTTAATTTAAGTTCTCAGTCGGTATAACAGTAATTTTGATTATTTTTTCAGTTATTTGTGGTATGGCAAGGTGCGTTCCCTACATATCGACAGGAAGACAACCTTCTACGCGAAGCAACCGTCCTGACTCATGGCGCTTTCCTCGTTGGGAACACGGAACGGAAGTTTGCTAATGATATCAATGTGCAAGTGAATGGTAAAGCAAACGTAAGTTTTTCTCCGATTTTCATTTTTATAAATTAAAACCCACTTGTGTTAATTTTGGCACATCAGCTGTTAGTGTGTTTCACAATCAGGAAAATTCCACCGTTAAAATCTATTTTCACACAAGCTCGTACGCAAAGATATTGCCACTGTTTATTGCTTTGTTTGCAAAAATACAGCCGGTAATTACGCATCGGACTGGCGTTCACGGCCACCAGAGGATGCGCGTGCCAATCGAGAACGGCGTGCACGCCATCCACGTTTCCCTTACGAATGGCGTCAAAACAGCTAGGCTACACACACCACAAGGTAAGCGAACCCTTAAAAACACACTACACTCGCAATCAGATCAAACACTTTAAGGTGTGATCAAACTCTTAAGGTGTTTTAAGCTGTACAGTTCAAAAGCTCAGCAACAAGTTGCGTGTTTAACTTGTATTTACGTGGGGGCCTAGGTTACCTGATCGATTTGCTGAACATCACGGAGGTGACGCGATTCGCGCACGGTTCGTACGTGGTCAACACTGGCGCGACCTTCGAGTGCGAGCTCGCGCTTGGCGGCAGCGCCTCCTCCGCCGCCGTGGTCGGCGTCTGGATGTTGGAGACGGCAGCGCCTGCGCACCACGCCTACGACGTTGTTGTCTCCGTGCGGCATGAACTCACGATCGAAACGGGTGTTGTGAATTCGGATATGAACGGACAGGCAACAGGTGAGCGCTGTATTTTCATATTTTTAAGAACTTTAAGAAGAACAAGTGGTTCGAAGGACCAATATGTTCGTAGAAAAATCTAATAACCTAATATTACACTTGAGTTAACCTATCACAAACCAGGGGAGTCACCCCAGCTTAAAAACATTTAAAAATGCCTATGTTCATTAACTTTATTATTATTATACATAAAATTTGAATCATTAGCCGCAGAAATATCTTCGCGGGTCGCACAAATATGCCCGGAGCGCTGATGATTACTCACCTCTGATATATGACATTTAAAAAAATGATGATCAAAAATATACCTTTTATTTAATATCGATTTCATCAAAACCGTTTGAAGCGTTTCCTCAACAAATACTTCTCAACTCACTCAAAGTCAACCCAAAATTATCACATATTCAAATTAGCATTCACATCCCCACATTTGAACACACTTTTCAAGCAAACATCGTTTGCATCACTTCTAACGCACGACTGACAATCACTCCGATAATTCTCGCACTAAATAAGTTGCAATCACTGTGAACTTTGATATGATTTCTGACTGTGTGCCAGAGGTTTACAAAAAATTCTTGACCTTGCCAAGTTCAACGCGTTGTGCAACAATCGTAAACACTTTGTCGCAAGATGGCTATAGCAAAACACATTCAGTCATTAAGCAACAATTATTCAAAGGGAATAATATTATTGTGTTACTCTTATAACTATTTAACTATATCTTATTATTTATATTTCGTTTTTTTATTTAATTATTGGCACGCTAAAAAAGGAAAAGTTGCTCACCCTGGCTTTTTATAAAAGCATGTTAAGTTTTATATTTTTGAATAAATAAAATTTACATTTCCAGTTAAATAAGATGAGCAAAACCAAGAATGATTTTCAACAAAAACACGTTTCATTTGTTGTTTATATTTGTATGCATTACACGTGTCCGTACTACAAATATGACAGTTTTAATTGTTTATAATGATGCAATGGGAACGTAAATATGTTAATTGCACAAGTTTTCCTAGAAAACATTAAAATTTTCACTTTAGTTTGTGAAAATCTCAAAACCAGATATACGCATTATAAACTAATGTTAAAATCGAGCAAAATCAAGAAAAATCTTTAAATATAGAGAAAAAAAAAACATGGAAATTGACGGTATTGTGATAATCTCCATTAAATTATTTACTAAAAACATGATTATTCGCAGGCCACCGACGTCTGCATGTGAACGTCATCGGCGATTACGCAAAGATCGACAACGTCACCCTGATAACAACCACCGGCGAACCTCTTATCAATCCGCAGCGGCTACGTGTACAAATCAACGATCGCCGTCGCCAGCAAGATGACATTGAGACATTCAAACCTGGTGCCAATGTTGCTATCGACTTGGAATCACTTCCTCTCAAGGAGTTTTATATTCAGTTGCATGGAAAGGATTCCACAGGTATGTTTTTCCTACTTAACCTAAATCTAACTGTACTTTACTCAACCTCATATATATATAACTTTAGTTTTTTAACCTAAGATATCAGTTTTTACCATTACATTACCTTATTTATACCAATTTGGTTTAGGAAATGATTTCCAGCGAGTTTCATATTATAACCCGCAACAAGTACATAAAATCATCGAACCTACCACCGTTCACATCGGGGAAGGTAGTGAATTGCTACAAATTCCTGGAAGAGCATCTAAGATTCATTATAATGTGAGGAACAACAGGGATAATGTTATTTTTCTTCGATTTCAAGCTACAGACGAACGGGCTTATCTTCGACGACTTACTCCCTTGTGGTATGTTTAACCTCAATTTATTTAACTTGTTAGAGTGAACATAACCTTTAGTCTGAGCATAACCCTCCCATAACCTCTTTTAGAGTTATGATTAGGGTATAATATGTTAAATAAATCTTTTATAACCTATCCTACAATCTTCCAACCTCATATTATTGGTATAAAATGAAGTAATAATGAAAAATCAAATATAAATACTGTCTAAACGTAACTATAACCTTTAAAAAATTATATAACCTCAAAATAATGACATCTATATCCTTAGGGCATGGATAAATCCTCATCAAACCGTAATAGTAACTCTAGAAATGATTGGAAAAGGCGCCGATGACTTCGTAACCTTCACAGCAAGAGCAGACTCCGATCAAATACAGAAAAGAGCCCATGTTCGTTCACAATCCTCACAGATTCACGACAAGGAAGTGCCACATATGTGGCATAAATTCACGAGCAATTGTCAGGAGGTTGTATTTGGCAGTTGCGAAGATCACTCCTGGACGATGGAAGCAACTGCCCAGGATCGAGAAACTGGGCTGTTATTAATGCAATCCTCTCCTGAAGGACTCTACTTCCCACAGGGGTATACGAGTGGTACAACAGAGGAAATAACTGGGATATTGACTGGATCTTGTTGTCAATCGAGTATAATTTTAACAGCAATTGATTTAAGCGGTAATCGACGATCGTATGAAGCTAATGCTTACTGTGAGTATCGTAAACTTAGGTTAAGGTTACTTTGCGGTTATGTTAAGAATACTAAGAAAAATTCTTATGTGAGACTTAATAATTTGTAATTTTAGGGGCTCCTTTAAGTGCTGGAAGTATTTCAGCAATCGTTATCGGCGTCTTGTTAATTTTGGTGATTATCGGCATAATTACCTTCTGTTGTTTTTGTGGTTCATGCAAAAGGAAGCAAAAAGCCTCTCATGATATTCCCACAACTGTGAGGTATCGTGGGCCTGAGAATTCAGCTTCAACCAATAGATATTAAGAAATTATTGTTAATTATTCTTTTGTATTTTTTGTATTTTTCTTAAATCTACTAGACACAATTAAATCGAAAAATGACACTTTAATGTAAGCAACCAATCTTTCATAATTTAAACATAACATAGGCAACCCAAAATATAGAAAAAGTTAGGTTGTACACAAAATCCCCAAAATAAATATAACAATTTTCATTTTCTTTCAACTTAATGCAACTTACCTGAAGTAAAAGATTGTAACGACGACGTAGATTCCACAGGAGGCTGTAGAACAGGTGGTGCTTCAGCAGCTGGCATCAGCAAGGCGTTCTGTGAGAAATCTTCTAAAGTCGCTCCGGTCACCGAGATATTTAACAGAGGGTTAATCACTTTGCGATGGTCACTCATGGTTGCAGTTGTTACAGTTTTGCCGATGGTTTGTTGCTGATTTTACACACTTTTTTGATGGTAAACAACAAGTTACGCGTCGAGGTTGTTTGGGAGGAGGCCGATTTGACGCCGAGAGAGTTTGAAAGTATCACCGCCCAGCTGTAATGTGGCCACGCTGGCTGTGTTCGTTGCGTTGGCGGTACCTGCTTAATTCACGACCGTAAAATAGCTATTGAAACACTATCAAGGTAATTTTAAGGATACACGAATGTGTTCTTTGAATTGTTAAAGATATTTGTTGATAAGTAAGTTTAAAATCCATAAAATTTAAAAATAAATAAGATATAGTTCCATAATTCATTTATAGATGGCGCTTCTTACAAATTTTAATATTTTTTAGTTTTAAAAATATTAAGAACTAACTTAAATATTTCCCATTTTAATTACTTATCGATATTCACAATTACTTTTTTGGATTTATCAAGAAGTAATGTGAATATAAAAATTATTCAGCATTAAGAGCACCGGGTCTGACCGGTACCATGTAAAACGTGAAATTCAAACTTTGTTCTAAAATATTTTTTAATCTGCATATTACAGAATGCCCAACCTTATACGGATCGATTCCTCATTAAATATAGTTTGTTTTGATGTGATATTGAAGCTTAAATGTTGGGTAATTATCGAGATATTTATTATGTAAAAAAACGCCTTTTCCAAAAATGTCGAGTTTTAGATTTTCCATTTTTCTTTCATATTTCCCGTATTGCTAGGGATAAAAATCATACACCTATCGATTCACCGTGAAAATATCTTCAAACTCCTGGCACAGTTTTTCATTTGAATACTTAAAACCGATGTTATGACTCATGAAAATTCTCAGTGAAATCATCGACGATATTAGACTTACCTTTCATGAGTTATAATATCAGTTCTAAGTAATCAAGCGAAAAACAGTTCCTGGAGTTTGAAGATATCTTTATGCTGAATCAATTGGTCCATGATTTATAATCCTAGCAATACAGAAAATATGAAAAAAAAAGAAAATCCTAAAACTCGACATTTTCGAAAAGACGTTCTTTTACACGATAAATATCTCAATAATTACCCAACATATGGGTGTAAATGTGGAAATCAAAACAAACTATATTTAATCAGGAATCGATCTGTATAAGGATTGGCATTCTGTAACATGCAGATTAGAAGATATTTTAGAACAAAGTTTGAATTTCACGTTTTCGTTCCTCATTTTGCAGCTACGTGGTTCCGGTCGAAAATGTATTAATAATGACATAATTCGATCATTCGTATATAGATGGCGCGAATGTGGCCATTTGGGAATAAATTTATTTAATAAAATTAAAGTTTTATTCAATTTTATACGTATAAAACTTTATAAAGATACATTTCAATTTGGCAATTATTATGTGTTAAAAAAATCGCATTCAAAACGTTCAAGAAAATGCGATTTTCTTCTCATATTTAAATTTAAATAAATATTAGTTTCACAATTTCGGACGAGATGGCGTCACCATAACTAAAATTGTATTATTCTTTCCCGCTATTGGTATCTTCGCCATATTCGGAATTCGTGAGTGCAATTAGAACATTCTAGATTCGTGAAAAGTGCTGAAAATTCGCCGAGTCTGTCCTTCACCGAAGTTCGAAAACGTCGAGATGACGCATCGGTAAGTGCGCTTAATTTCCATTACTGTAATTTATTAATAGACATGAAAATATTTGTGTTCAACGCCTAATGACTTGCAAAATTCGGAGACATTTTGTTCAACATATCGGTTGCAAGTATTAGCAGATGATAACGGTTGTGTTAACTATTGTTATTGCGTTGTGAAATAAGTAACGTGCGAAATTTTCGTTGCGTAATATTGCTGGCGAATTTCGGTATTTTTTATGAGCGCGAGTGCTACAAACCGAGAGCGGTACTTGTAGGCACGTCGTAACATGTTGACCGCTGCGTTGTGCATGGTCATGGTCGAAAAATACCGAAACTGAATCTCTATACGTTCATACTTGTATTCATACTTACAGTTAGGAATAGATTCGGCGGTTCTCAAACAAATTTCACGCATTTCTAGGTGATTTTTAGGTTATTTATGTGAGAACGACACTTGTTGCATCATCCACATCTTGTTTATATTAGATTTTGATTAGATTAATTTAAACAATGTTGAAGTATAATATTATGAGGTTATAAAGTTTGAGAAATATCGATTAAGTGTATATTAATGAAGATTTTCTACAATCATCACATTAATTACATTGCAATATGACACGCGTTTCTTCAGCTAATAAATAAATGCATCGATGCATTCAAACCGAATTTGGGCCGGTCGTGGGCCTCTCCTCGACGAATATGATAATAAAACGCTATACAATCACGGCCAACGCAGTTGGTTCATTTCGTTCCTTCATGTTGTGGTTGTTTTTGAACGGATGGCTTTCGGAGGGACAGCAAAGAGGCGTTGATCGAGACGCAATTGATACGATGATAGTATGATAATATGATAATGCGGCGCTATTAGAATACAATTCGATTTCGTGGAATACTGATTAGATCTGTGGTGGTGATGAGTCACGGGCCTGCCACGGTGCTGCAAAACAGGAAATATCCGAGGATGGTAAAAATCGCGTAGGTAATAATAGTTTGTAATTTACAAATTACATTACTGTGAATTAATGGTGTTTTGTTGCACAATTTTACTATAAAAGTGTAACCGGACACCAAAGTGAGGGTCAAGGTACGTGTATGTTAAAGTTGAGATAACAAAAAGCACTGAATGGTTGGTGTGTAAAGGAAGAGGTTAGCGTGAATCTGTATAAAAACATATTTGGAAGAACTATGGGAGTACTATTGCAACTCCTCAAGATCACTAGTGACTAGTGTTGTTGATGGGAGTCCGGATGCAATATATGGATTATTTTTAAGTTTCGCAACTTAGAAAAGCAACCACTTGGCTGGGGTACCTTAACTAGGGAGTTAATACGAGTGTCGAAACTCTAATCCAACCAAAGTTTACCAAGTTATGACCAAGACTGAATATATTTTTCAAAACCCAAAACAAGTTTACATATTATGCCTACCAAATACAATTATAACATGGGGATGGGAAGATGAACTACCATTCGTATATTCAAATATAGA
>JAODAC010018666.1:0-20187 GCA_027575185.1 Mimaenictus wilsoni | reverse complement strand
AGTTATGATTTGATACTTTCATAGCTTGATTCATTCACATATTTTTGAATGTTTCAAAATGATTTTCATGTTAGGAAAGTTGTCTAATGTATGGCTACATTTTTTAACAGTTATAAATCATCTTGTTAGATAATTCATTTAAAAAATACCATTAAACACATATGAGACTCTAATATTCCTCAATAAGATGTAATTTATTACTCGGAGACTAATTTATATAATTTTAGACGTATAATAAGGATTTTAAATCCAAATTATTAATATTTTCAAAATATTTTCGAAAAGCATGTAAGAAAAGTTGCCGAATGTACAAAACATTTTTGACAGACTAATTGTAAGATCAATACCTAAACTTCGTAGAAATTTTATTTAAATAATAATAATAAACATATAGTAGACCCTAGTAGTCATCAAAATGATATAATTTGATCCCTGGAGCTTAATTTATTTAATTTTAAAACTATAATAAGGTTTTTACACCAAAATTATTAATTCATCAAAAATACTTTATATGAGCAAGTTAAAAAAGTTGCCTACCTTGTTCTAAACTAACAACACCGGCCGGTAATGGCAGTGAAATCTTGTAAAATATTACAAAAATTAGTAAGAGAACAGTTAATTAACGAAATAAAATAATGAAGACTGTGTTAATGGTGGCTGAAAAGCCGTCTTTAGCAGCCTCTCTCGCCAATATATTATCTAACAATAAAAACTCATCTAGAAAAGGTAATTTCATTTCAATCACTTCAACTATGATCCAATAAGTTGTATAAATCAATATTTTAGGCTTAAATGGCTCCTGTTCGGTACACGAGTGGACTGGAAACTTCCTGAATCAAACCATGCGGTTAAAAATGACTTCTGTATGTGGCCATGTAATGAGTTTAGACTTTCTTGGGAAGTATAACAACTGGGATCGAGTCGATCCTGTCGAATTATTCTCCTGTCCCACCGAGAAAAAGGAAGCAACAGCCAAGTTAAAAATGCCTTACTTCCTCAATCATGAGGCGAAAGGTTGCGACTATTTAGTGCTTTGGCTCGATTGTGATAAAGAGGGCGAGAATATTTGTTATGAGGTAATGAATTGTGTTGCTGGAAGTATGCATGGGGATGTCTACAGCAACGCCGTGACTTTCAGAGCGAAATTTTCGGCTATTACCGAAAGAGATATTAAAGCAGCTTTTGATAACTTGGGTAAATATATTCTCTTTGAAATATTCCTCTTCAAAACATCCCTCTTTAAAATATACGCTTATAAAATATTACTTTTTAAAACGTTATTTGTTTTGAATAATTTAGGACGACCGAATGAAAATGAAGCAAAGTCAGTTGATGCGCGTCAAGAATTGGATTTACGTATTGGTTGTGCCTTTACCAGGTTCCAGACGAAGTTTTTCCAAGGACGTTATGGTGATCTTGATGCATCTTTGATTTCGTATGGGCCGTGCCAAACGCCAACTTTGGGTTTCTGTGTGCAGCGACATGATCAGATTCAGACTTTTAAGCCTGAGCCTTATTGGGTCGTGCAGGTTTATGTGAAGACTAATGATGGACAGACTATTAACTTGGATTGGCAGCGTGTGCGATGTTTTGATAAGGAAGTTGCTAATGTTTTTCTGCAAGTTGTTCGGGAGGTTAAAACTGGAAGGTAAAATTTTTCTAAATTTGAATTTTAATTTTACAAAGGGAGTATCTCAATTGTCCGTCTCAGATTTGGATGAAAATTTCTGTATGGGTAGTACTTATATTGAAATAATGTCTGTTAATTGGATTTTTTACCGTTTACAAAAATTGATTCGCAATTAATCACAAATTGATTAAGGTATATATTGTAATTGTACAAGGTGTTCAATTGTGTTTTATGATCGTATTGAAGTACGGATGGCGCAAGTGTGAATGCTGCTGAGGTTTTTGCTCATTCCTTCGGAAAAAAAAGTCGGTGAAGATTTTACCACTCCGGTTGATTTGAAACAAACAACGTACAAGGAGAGCGTCTCAATTGTCTGTCATAGAATCGAATGGCTTTTTTTGTACGCGTAGCTCATGTATGGAAATAATTGTGTTAACGGGATTTTTCGCTGTTTGCTCAAAAAACATTTCAAAGTTTACAGTTTTTTAGAAACTTTCATAAAGAATAGACGTGAATAGCAGGGTCATCTGTGCTTCAATGTTATCACGCATTCACTTTTTAGCTACTCTCATAGCACAGATGGTAGAAGAGAACAGACGTGAATAACATTGCCATTTATGCTTCCATGTAAAGCTGCCCTGCCGTCCCGGGCTTCTTACTTTACTTATATATCATCCCATCCGTTTTTCCTACTTGCCTCAGCATCCAACGCATCCGTGATTACATTGAAACACAGATGGCACTACTATTTAGGTCTATTCTCTACTGCCATCTACGCAATGAGAGTAGCTAAAAAAATTTAACCCGCCCTTCCCACCAGGGCTTGTTACATTACCTTCCAATACGGTTCTCCCAGTTGTCTCAGCATCCGCGCATGCTTGATAACATTAAAGCACAAATGGCACTGCTATTCACGGCACGTGAAGATACTAATACCTACTAGTAACTAAACATCTTTTATTTCAGAGTAAAAAGTGTTGTAAGCAAAGAAAAATCGAAACCAAGACCAACTGCACTCAACACCGTCGAACTAATGCGTGTAGCCAGTTCCGGTTTGGGCATGGGACCTCATCATGCTATGCAAATCGCTGAACGACTCTACACCCAAGGCTACATAAGTTATCCACGTACTGAAACGACTCGTTACCCCGAGAACTTTGACCTACATGGTGCGCTTAAACTCCAACAGCACAGCTCCGATTGGGGCAAGGAAGTCGCTGAAATCCTTCGTGATGGCATCAATCGACCTAAATCCGGCCATGATGCAGGCGACCATCCTCCTATCACGCCAATGAAGAGTGCTTCACGAAACGACCTCGACGGCGATGCTTGGAAACTCTACGATTATATCACGCGCCATTTCATCGGGACCATCTCCAAGGATTGTAAATATTTGAGCACAAAAGCTACGTTTATTATCAACGACGAGGTGTTTACTACTTCCGGTAAGACTCTGTTAGATCCAGGATTTACGAAAGTGATGACTTGGTTGGAGTTGGGCAAGGATGAAATTGTCCCGACGTTTAGCGAGGGAGCCGATGTGCCGATTCAGGAGAGCAAATTGACGGAACATCAAACGTCCCCGCCGGATTACTTGACTGAAGCTGAGCTAATCACGCTGATGGAGAAGCATGGTATTGGCACAGATGCGTCAATTCCTGTACATATTAATAATATTTGCCAAAGGAATTATGTTGCCGTGTCGGGTGGAAGACGTTTAATACCGACGACATTAGGAATTGTTCTTGTGCATGGTTATCAAAAGGTAATTACATTTTTTATACACATTTTACCCATCAGAAATGCTCGGTTTTTAATATTTGTTAAGAGTTTTTAATTGTTGCTTGTTTAATGTTATTTTTCGTAGATTGATCCACAGCTGGTTTTACCAACGATGCGTTCAGCCGTTGAGGAGCAACTTAATTTGATTGCCTTGGGGAAAGCCAATTTTCACGCCGTTCTCAAACACACCGTTGAGATTTTCAAGTTGAAGTTTCAATACTTTGTTAACAATATTGATGGGATGGATCAGTTGTTTGAGGTGTCTTTCAGTCCTTTGAGTGCTTCAGGAAAAGCATTTTGCAGGTAATACACATTTTTTTCATTTTAAATTTTAGCAGCACACTTTCGTTTTCTGTTGGGAACTAGTGTTAAATTTTCACAAAAAAGGTAACGAAATCGAATAAAAGTAACGATATTGAAATTTCGAACGGAACTATTAATGCCGGTATTTTAAAATATCGATAGGTTTTGATGCTGATGCTATATTGATTCTGTACATTTCGCTGGTGTTTTGATACCGATACGATTTAATACCAGTATTTTACGATAACGATACTTTTAATACTGATACTTGTTTTGTGTATCTGAAGAATTGATAGCGGTATTTTGCGATCGTTACTTTTTGATGCCGATACATTTCGTTATTGATACTTTACGACACTATCTATGATAATTTACGGATACTTTTCGATATAAATACTTTTTGACACCATCAGTGAGAATCACTTAATTTTGGCCGTAACTAGTCAAAATTACAAGCTAGTTAGAACAATAAACATTGTCATATCAGCGAACACATTTTAAATTTTCAAAGAGTAAAGAAAAAAGAATATCATTTTTTGATGACCCTTGTCTCATACTTTTTATCACATATTGTCATTTATCAAAAATTGTGGAATATAATATTAATTTTCCTACTTTCAGGCCATTCTATCTGTTCTCCAGGTAAATCAAAGCCTGTAGATCTTTCCTGTTTTTAGTATTAATCTTTGATAATTCTTAATTGCCGTTTCTAAATTAATATTCTGAATGTAAACATTAAAACTATATTAATACAACACTAAACAATGTTAGCTTTTAACTGCAAACGTTCGTAGTTATTGAATTAATCATATGAAATATGAAATTTTGCAGATGTGGGAAATGTCGTCGGTATATGAAGTATATCCAAGCGAAACCTCAAAGATTGCATTGCTCACAATGTGACGAAACCTATTCACTGCCACAAAACGGAAACATACGAATCTATAAAGAATTGAAGTGTCCTCTTGACGATTTCGATCTTCTATCTTGGACTATGGGGAATAAAGGCAAAAGTTTCACGTTTTGTCCTTACTGTTACAATCATGCTCCATTCAGGTATATTTTAAACCATTATTTATCTAAATAAGGGCTGAGTAACTTTTTGTTGCTGACTTTTGTTGTCTTCTTATAATTATTGTTTTATAAATAGGGATATGAAGAAAGGAAGTGGCTGCAACAATTGTTTGCACCCAAATTGTCCACATAGTTTAAACAGCAATGGTGTATCTAGCTGCATGGAATGCGAATTTGGCGTTCTAGTTTTGGATCCAAGCAGTGCACCAAAATGGAAATTAGTTTGTAATAAGTAAGTTTTTTTTACATTATTAATTAGAAACAAGTCATTAATAATTATGAAACGTTGACTTATTTAATTTATCTTTAATTTTGATTAGGTGTGACATTATCATTCATTTATTCGACGATGCTCAGAAGATAACCGTTGAAGATGACGTCTGTGACTGTGGGACGCAACTTGTAAACGTTAAGTATATTCCCGAGAAGACGAAACTACCGAATGAAGCAACCGAAATGACTGGCTGCATGTTTTGTCTCCCGGAGTTTGCAAAACTTGTGGATAAACATAAAGCGATTGCCAGCAAGCGAGGTCCTCGTCCTTTCCGAGGTGGACGTGGTGGTGGTCGGGGACGTGGTCGTGGTCGGGCCAAACAACCTAAGGATAAAATGGCCCAGCTTGCCGCGTACTTTGTATAATTAATGTAGAACGTTAATTATATTGCAATAATTCATTTATTCAATTCATTACCATGATATCGTTTTGAATATATCATTTAAAAATGAAGTTTACGGCTTTTATTATAGGTAACCCGACTATTTTTCCATCTATTAAGGACGAAATCGATTAATGACGAAAAGAAAGGCGAAGAAGTCCAACATTACTAACAAGGAGAGTGTCTCAATTGTCCGACACGAAATTGAATATAACTTTTTGTACGTGTTAGGGTTGTAAAAAAGGTATCTGTATCAATAAGTATCGATACCACGTGTCGATCGGTCCTTTTCGATACTTTTTGAATTGCCCCACACTGAGGCCATCTGTTAATCACAACCATCAATTAGGATGGAAAACGTGCTCTGAGCGAAATTACAATTCATGATCCTTTTTTTTAAATACTTGTTGCATTGCTGCTTAGTATAGATACTTCCCTACACTTCAAATTCATTTAAATTTTGCCACTTTTTGATAAAAACTTAGTTTAGCCTTAATTTACTCAAATAGTAATTTTACAAGAATTAATTTTATTACTTTGGAATTACCGCGATAATTTTCATTCTCAAAATGCAGTAACATAACAGAAAAATGGGGTAAAAACGAGTGAAAATAATGTGAAAATACATTAACAGATGGCGCCAATGTGTATTTTTTATACCAATATGTATCGATACTTTTCATCGATATTTGGATATCGAAATTAGCGAGGTTTCAAAAGTATCAATACCAAAACGTATCGATACTTCGTGAAAAGTTGACATCCCCAATACATGTAGTACATATATAGAAATACTTTGTGTTAAAGGGATTTCACGCCAATTTGAATTTGATCAGAGATGTTAGAATGGTACAATAAGAAACGGCTTCTCAAACACATGATGGCGTTATTCAAAACTACGCTTTCCTCTCGCTAATAGCGTGACAAAAGGTTCTCGTGTGAATACCCGGCTGACCTTGGTGACACCACCGAATGAATTCGCTAGTAATAGTGATGTCGCATCTCCACCACCTTTCCCTTAAAATGTATTCGTAGCTACCTATACGAGTTACCAATCAACGTAACAATATACATGTTCATACAAATCAAAGTCGGACAATGCGTGAACGTCCCTTGTAAGATTCTAACCGCGAAATTTGAAATATAAAACTGAATGAATATTTCAAATATGAGCTGAAATTCACGGTTTATAATGATAGCCAACAAATAAAACGCTCATAAAATGGAGTATATATATTTTATTTTTTGGGTTTTAATTCTGCGTCAATGTTGAACACAAGTTTTTTTTTCTTCATGAATGTACGTTGTTTTTTGTAAATCATGTCTTCGTATTTACATATCGTTAACATGCTTGTGTGGTAATATTTTCAATTACTGATAGAGTGAAACACATTTAATCCACAGAACTTCGATGAGTGTGTGATGCTATAAGTTTTTTTTTAAGTTTTATTTTGGTTTCCGTGTGTTTTACGCTTTTTTACATGTTTTTTACTTGTTCTTAAGACGTATCAAAAAGATCTCTTTTTATTATTATAATATGTTACATTATAACAATCAAGACAGGCACAAAGTTCGGTTTTTCTTTTTTTACGCATTTGTGGTTTTTTTGACCCTCGTTTAGTGTGTTTCTTCTTCAATATATATAAAATACGCAGCGTACGATTCTGATCGAAGCCAAGAATCGCCATTACATGCCGCGAGGGCAAAACAATCATATTTCGAATATAAAAATAATCGCCACGAAGATATTCGCTGCCGTAATAGCGACATACGGGTATCTTCGGAAGAGAATCAAAAAGTAGTAATCTGTGAAACGTAACAGTAACAATGAAAGTCGCTGTGTTTGAAGTTATTTGGAGCAAGAAGTATATTTTCTTGCATATTGTTGATTTTGGGGACATTTTCTTCGAATAACTATGTGCCATCAATGCGTTATTAAAGCTTTATATGATTGTATTCGATGAGAAACAAAAATTGGTTTGATTCTTGTTGATTTTAGACATTCCCCTATTATTGAAATGAATTTCTGTGAACTGATTTGTCGAATAAATCCCAAATAAATCATTACGGATGTGTACGAAGCACAAATTACCTTTGAGAGGTGATAAAAGATGACATAACATGGCCGAATCTTAAAGTACACCAAATTAAGCTACGTTTATCTCAAGAAACATAGAATATACACAACCATTTGAAAACCTAAACAATCTTTATATCAGTCATACCATCAAAGTGTAACGTGAACGTATCTTGCAACATATTATAACAAAAAAAATGTCCCCAACCTTCTTTTAAGTGTGTATTTTGTTTAACAAAGTCGACATGTAGAAAATGTCATTAGCATCACTGCCAACTATCAGTTAATATGTACAAGATCTGATATATTTCAATATTATTTGTCAGCTCAAGTATATATCATCTACGATATTATATTCTTCAGTATATTAATGTTTAACTGCTAGATAACTGAGTATTTTATACTTCTTTAAATATATTTTCCTCATGTCTTATTATTTGGTTGTTTCATTTTCGCTGAGGAAAACGAATTTTCCCGAAATGATGCTGCAACGCTGATATCAGGTAGATTTAGTAATTAAATCGGCGTTTCTTAATCCAGTAATACTTTTCTTGTGATACAACAAAAGAACTAGTCGTAAAATCTACAAGTATAAATGTTAGAGGCTCCTAAAGTTGGTTTAAACATTTTGGTACTTTAGAAAATCTACATTTACGAACTTTGATATGAAAATTAGGTCTACTACTTGTTTTTCTTTATGTTATTTTCACCGATTATCAAATGCAAAACACGCAGATGTTTCTAATCCTATTCTCTTTATTTCATCCCTTCATAATTAAACGATGCATTAATTTTGACGTGCATCATTTCATTTAATCATTGTTTTCTTCTTTTTTGTCTCAAAATCTTTCCATTTTACTTATAGCTATAGTTGTAAATCTGAAGCAAATGCCACTATCCAAGCAATTTAATTCAGTTAAACTTACGTTTATCTCAATAAACATAGAATATAAACAACCATTTGAAAACCTAAACAATCTTTATATCATTCATACCATCAAAGTGTAACGTGAACGTATCTTCATATCATTTTTTTTTGTAATACTGCGTATAAGTTTCTCTAGTTTTAGTAGTATAAAATGTCTTTATGCCGTCCGCCATCTTGTCCGACCCGCCATTTTGTTCGTCTTGAAATATACACCAACATATCCAGATCTCAAACGCTAGTTGATTGTGTAAACCATGAAAAATTGTATATACAGCGATATCATTGAACATTTATGAACATGAGCGAGATTCGTATGAAAAATGTTTTCGTTTTTTGTTGTTTTCTTTTTTTTTTAGTTCGTTTGAAAAATTGATTGTTTGAATACTGTGTGGAGGAAGGATTCTATCAGCGACTAGTAGCACTCATCTTAATTATATTATGAGGTTTGGTGGCGTTTATTCAGAAATGCAATGATTTTCTTACTTGTTAGTCGCATATTTACATCTTGTGCTCCTTTGACGTTTGAATGCATTCAATGTGTTTTGTTAAGATGATTTCCTAGCCGTTAATAAGCTAGGTGTAGACGTTTTTCTTTTCCAAGATCAAAAAGAAACTTTAGAAACGAAACTATGCTTCTAATTGGCCACCAAAAAACAGAATTGAGCAAAGTATTCTCCTAGAGTGACGCTTTCGATGTAATACACTAGGCTAGTTTATACAAAGTGCTTCCTGCGTTGTTACGTTGAATTTATGAGGTTTTGGGGTAATTCACTTTATTGAAGTTTAGTTCGATTGAAAGTTACTTCGAATGAAAGTTACTTAATCGGAAGTTTCTCAATCGATACTTACTCATTCCTATGAATTGAGTTACTTTCTATTAAATGGATTTTGAAGATCCTATCCTATTATGGAATGTAGAGTATGACATCCTACAATAAAATGACTCTGATTGGAACCTCGTAGAATAAATAATGAGAATGCAAACAGGTCAGATGGTCCACACCTGCACCTTTTCGGCGACGACGCACCAACTAGCGTGGTCGTAGTAGGAGGAGATGATGTGCAGATTCTCGACGTACGTCTCAATCAGTTGGTCCAGTTCACCTTCTCGGAATACGTGATAATAACGGTGGTAGGTGATCTCGCCGCCGACGTTATCAGACGGCAGGGATTCCTGTGAGGTGTCGCTAAGCGACGGAATAAGATTCGACTTGGTTGAAGAAGAGGCATCCTTGGAGGAGAGCTTCGAGTGGGTCTTCTCATCGAATGAGGCACGCTGCTGCGCCTCCACGTTGAGCTTCCCTTTAATCGTCTTCCATTCAGGACAGGAAGCAAGCGAGGCTGTACTGCCACCGTCTCCACTATACCGGCTCACTGTATCCTCGGATTCGATGGAATGTCGACTCAAAGGAAGTCCGGTCCCTGTCGAGGTGGAGATTGTCGAGTTTGGACTACTACCACGCTCCGAATCACAGGAATCCACACTGGTGCCGTTCCTATTTAACTTAAGTAGACTCCCGTTGGTCACTGAGGACATGGCATGACATACTTCCGACGACATACTTCCGGAAGGTTCCACTTCTTCGACAGGTCGATTGATATCAATCGCGGGGACTTTCATATTGTGCAGTTTCTGCTTACTGCTGCTACATTTACATTCGTATTTCTTGCACTTTGGGCAGTTAAATTGCTTATCGCTAGCGCTCAGTTTTGCAAGATACTCATTCTGTTTTCGAATCTCAGCGCTGAGTTTGGAAAGATCCTGCAGCTCTTCGCTAAGTCGATGAATATACGGATCGTCGATATGTTCCAGTGAGTGGTTGCTGCTGGTAGTTTCGTTGCACTTGAGCTTCTCTTGGTACTGATCAATCTCGTGGAGTAGCTTCTCGCTGAGTTTATCCGCAAAATCGGTGAGGTGTTTGTGACACTCCTCGTTCCAGTCATCGTCCCCAAGGAGGGGAATACGTTCTGAGTCGTAACGGCGCTGCATTACGGATTGCACCTCATCAGTCTTGATTTCCCGCCGTTTAGCGCGCGGCGATGATTTGATCACCTTTTCAACGGCGTTGTCTAGAGACTCGGCAACGTCTCTCGCCGCCTGCAGGAGCGCTGTTCGCTCCTGGCTCCTCACCTCAGGGAATTGAAACTTCGACCTCGTCTCGGTGTTGTTCACACTAATCACACTATCCATTGAATCCGGCGATGAAACCGCACTTGAATCACTATCTTTATCATCCGTCTCTGGGTTGAACAATTCCAGGGATAAAAGTTTAGGTAGAGGTTTGGCGATGGTCTCCACCTTCCCATTGGCCACCGAGCTATGACGCACGATAGGATAATTATGCTTCGACGTCCGTGTCCCGAAACCAGGTTTCGACTTCAGCAGGTCCTTGATCTTCTGTAGGTTGGCATCTTTTTCTTTAGGAGGCGACACTGGGTTTGCCGGTTTATTGCTTTCAGTATTCCCAGGGTTAAACTTAGGAATTGGAGCTACCGCGTATTTCTGGGCGAGAGATTCGTTCGTAGGTTTCGGTATAAACGTACGACGTTCCGTTATTTTCACATCCGTTGGCGAAAGAATGCTTGTAGTCGTTGGTTTCGGGGAACTTAGCTGTTTCGTTAAGGGATAGACACTCAGAGGCATTTGCTTGATTCTAGGACTAGTAGGACAGGACGATTGCTTGATGCGTGGTGAATTCGGGACGGAATTGGTATTTACACGTGGAGAAGTTGGACCGGGAGAGAGTGTAGGTGACATAGGGTTTGATTTAGGTACGAAAATGACCGAAGCGAAACTATCTTCCGAATCAACGCTAGTGTCACTCTGTAAACTGCTGTCTTTCGAAGAATCGGACCCGTCTTCCTTTGAAGATCGTCGTTCGTTGTTGGAATGGCACTGTTCGACGACGATAGCTTTCTGTACATTGCAACTGTTTGCAACATCATCTTCCGGAATAGTAGGCGATATCATTTCGGAGCTCTTCCACTGTTGAAACATACGTACGAAACCGTTCTTCAACGCCGTCGCACTAGTCACACGTTCGATGTTCGTCGATTTGATCTTATTCGTAAATCCGGTCTTGATTAATTGCAGTCGTTTGGCCGTTGATGTGTACAGGTAAGTGTCCCGGAAGTTATCGAAGGAATAATTTCGATGGTGATAGATTAGATCCTCGTTGAGAGACGCCTGCTTGTGAATATGCTTCCTAAGGCGTTCCTTCTCCTGTAATCGATCTGTCGACATGAGCTCCTCGTTTAACGATCGTTGTTTCTGAACACCCCGAAATTTTGCACGATTCTCCACTCGTACATCAGGCAGGAGTTTCTGTATCTCTGTGGGTTTGTCTAGATCTTCCTCGGCGTCCTCCTCACAAATTGATTGTTTCTGCTTGACCAACTTGGGTTTAGCCCGAAGACTGCCCGTATTTGATTCAGTTGTCGATGGAACGTCCGGGATACTCGCAATACTCGAATTGGAGCGTATGATGTTGTTGTTCTCCATTGCTGTCATATTATTAAGGCTTCGCGACTTCATGTTGGAGATGTCATTGATAATCTGTGACGAGGGGAAGGTCTGTCGTCGTTGTGGCATTTCGTCGTCATCGACCCGTCGTAGTTCGATGGGGAGGTCTTGCGCGTCACATTCGCAGCACTCGCAACCGTCGGGGTCATACCTCTTCGGTGGTGGCTCCTTGTGAGACCAGCTGTCCATAAACCAAGGTCGATGCACGCCCATTCGTCGACCCCCTGCCAGTTTCTGGATGGCTCGTCTTACAAACGAGTAACAGGTCTCGTTAGGACTGGATAAACTCGAGCTGCTCGGCGAGGATGTCTTGGGGTCGATTGATCTTGTCGTTCGTCTCGTTTTACCACGTTTTTTACTTCTAAAAAAGATTTTCTATCAAATATTGTTCAACGCTTTGACTAATATGATATCAGAAAAGTGCTTATATCTATATAGATAAAGTGAAAAGTGCTAATATCTCAAGCTTCAATATCTATCCCAACTTTTAATATGTATCCCGAGCGTTAATACAAACTCCAACTCCCTTAATCCCTTACCTTAAAGCGTTAATCTAATAATTGAAATCTTGAGGCCAAGAGATAATTTCCTGGGACATACCTATTGGATTTCCCACTATCGCTATCGGAAGCATGACTGTAGGCGTGATAGTGAATGCAGTCCTCCTCCGAGGTGGTCGTCGTTGACGTGAGCTCCAGAGACGGTGTGCTGAGATGCTGGGGTCTGTGCCAGGGTACAAGCACGTCTTGCGATTCGAATTTCCGGTGGTTCTGCTCCATCGCCCATACGGAGATGATGAGCCTGCCGCCAATACGTAGAACTCGTGCGAGTTCACGCAACGCGTTTACCCGCCTCTCGGTGGTGGCGAAATGATGGATGACGGCGATTGAGAGCACTGCGTCCATGCTCTCATCGCGGAACGGCAGCGCGAGGTTGTCGAGGACCATCACCTAAACAGACATCAGAAGTGATTAGCTGATCTCCTACAGCTTCTCCTATATGTAAACTCCTATAGTTGGAAGATATAGTATTCCGTATAGTGTTGTCATTACCTCATTGTCCTTTTCATGGGCCAACTCGCACAATCGCCGACACTTCTCGCCACCCATGTTGAAGATGTTCGGACCACCAACGCTTAGGTATTTTCCGTTTCCACAGCCGATATCGCAGACCAGCGAGCCGGGCTCTAGGCCTTCGATGAACTCCTGCACACGTGGCCATGGTCGGCTGCGTGAACTCTCGCAGAACTGCTCGTAGACGTCGTGCACGTATGCCTGCTCTAGGGCGACGCTTCTTGCCACTTTCTCATTTGACATTTTATTCTATCTAGAAAAATATAATTGAATTGGGATATAATATATAATTTTTACTGGAGTCAATTAAAACTACACAAAAAACGATTAGTGAAGTTCAAGGAGGAGGAAATACGTGTATAGGATCAAGGTGTTTGCAATGTCTACTGAAAAAATACATGGATTTGAACACTCCAGTGACCCTGAAGAAATTTCCAATCCCTGAAAGCGTCTAAAGCTCTGGAGCATGTTTTGATAAAGGCTATCGGGAATTTTAAGAAGTCAACCAAGTTGAGTTTTCGTCTCATCTGGTCGTACCTGTTACATATCAGTAACCCAGTAAGTAAGTAAATGGGAAGCGGTTGCAAGAGTGGTGAGATACGAGGAAAGAATGGGGAATGAAAGGTTAGTTAGGAAGGTGTGTGAGTGGTGTAGCTGCATGGGGTTCAGTGAGTGGATGGTGAGGCGAAGGCGAGCGTATGAGGAGGTGGGGTTGTCGGTGGCGGTGGTGGAAGAGATGTGGGCGGAACAGGTATCAGTGGAGGAAGCGGTGAGGGGGAGAGGGAGGGAAGTCGAGGAGCAGATTAGGCAAGAGAGGATAATGGGCAGTGCCTACAATCCAGGGTATGTAAGGGTGCAGGTTATCCGGAGGAGGCCCTGGTACTTTGGGGATAGGGGCAGAAGCGGAATGGAGAAGGCCTTGTTGGCAAGGGCCAGGTGTGGCTCGGAGGAGAGAAGCAGGAAGGTCTGGATGGGGCAGGAATACACGAAACGTGTATTTTGTTTGGAAGGGGTGGACACCTGGGAGCGCATGGCAAGGGACTGTGAAGGTCTGAGGAAGGGATGGCAAGGTTCCTCAGGAAGAGGAGGGAATATTGTCGAAAAATGGCTGGAGGAAAAGGGGAGAGGGCTGGCTGTCATCACCAAAATGGTACTGGAGAAGAAAAGGAGAAGGGCGATCCTGGGATGATAGCTGGTTTTTGTATATGAAGTATTGTTCGGTTTATTTTTGTTATTATTTATTTTTATTATTTATTTTTGTTATTATTTATTTGGGAAAGGCTGTAAAGGTTATCAGAAAGACCGGAATGCCAATAAAGGTTATGTATACATACATACATATCAGTAACCCATATTAGAAACATTAAGCAGAAAATGTAGAAAGTGTTAAGAAGAAAATGACTACAGATCACGGGGAAATTATGAAAATACAGGTAATGTTGTGACTTCTACCTAGTATCTTTGGTTGACCTTATAAAAGTATTTTTGGTCTCCTTAGTTGGAATAAGTGCAGGCAAAGTATTTCTGATGACTCTGCGAGGATTAAAGATCATTAGTTTATTTCCGGACTAAGACCAGGACAAAATTATTAATAGAAATATGAAAAATTAACCATTTCAGTATTCGGAGCGTATGAGTTATGTCTAGTGACTTAGAGTCAAGAACAATCTTACAATCTGCCCTCATAAAAACTTTATCTAAGAAACATTAAGAAAAAATAGAGGAGAAATGAACGATCCTGAGAATTCAGTAATTTTTGAATCAACAAGAAGGCCACTCTAGTCTTTGACAAAGTTAGAAAACTTAAAAAATAAACATAGAAGTTCATGGAACAAGGAGGTCAGGAAAGACATGAAGGAAATAAAAATATGTTATATTGGATTTGGCAATTTAGTGTGAAGTTTCAATTATATATTTGAGAGAAAGTACTTAGTAATGATTTTTCCTAACTCATTCACTCAACTTATCATACAGCCAGTCTTGTTTGAACGACCCCAGACTAGCTAGCATTGACATATCAAAGAAGAACATGTAATCATTTGGCACAATTAATGAATTTTACAAAGAAATGAATTAATTGAAATTGAACTTTAACAGGGAAAGGGAAAATTTGAAGCCCCCGACCGGGTTTGAACCGGCGACCTTTGGGATACCGGCCCAACTCGCCACCAACTGCGCCACGGGGACCCCGGAAACCCGACCTGGAACTTCGAATTAACTCTTTCCTTTTGTTGCGATGTCTTTGTCGCGATGTATGACAGTAGTTGTGTGAATGAGTTAGGAATCATTTCTCTCAAATATAGAAATAAAAATAGATGGAGGAGAGGTGGAGAATAGAAAAGAATTAAGGGAGAAGATCAGAGGATTCGGAGGGTTCCAAGAAAATGAAAAAAGAAGACTAGAGCAAAATGGAGAGAAGAAAATGAAAACAGCATGGAGAAAGAATGAAGGAGTACTGGAAGAGAAGAATGAAGAGAGAAGCATCATCATGGGAAACTATTTCATGTGGTCCATAGTCGGCCTAAAAAGAAAAAAAATAGAAAGAAATAGAAGAACATAACACGTAATAATACCTAACCTCATTGCCACAATCAGCTTAGTCCATGAATAGATATTCTATCCATTTCTACTCCACTTGATTTTCATTACATTCACTAAAAATACGCTTAACCTATTTGACGTAAAGGTAAATAATCGTATGATTACCAGTGACAACGTGTAACGTTCTATCGATTTTATGCATGTTATATTTAGTTGTGAAAATTTCGACCGAAAATAAACAAACACATCTATAACCCTCCATAAAAGACATTCCACAGTATTCAATCTACTCTCCATCAGACTAATGATTTTCCCTCTGGAAATATGCTTCAATAAAAACCGGGCCATAAAAGAAAATTTGAATGTGCAATTGCAATAAGTCATAGAACTTTGCTATTTAAGGATCTGATTCATGGGAACGCACTATTCACTATAAGCCCTTCCAATAGTAGCTTGGGTGAATCGGAAACAGAAAATGCCATTGGTACCTTCCGGATGTCCTTAATTGTTGAATGCATCGCGTCAGCGACGAGTAATTCATTAATATGCTAAATTTAGTTATTCCCTTTCTCCCCCCCCTCCCCTCCCCTCCCACGGTACTGGCCCACCCCCATGTCACCATCCCTCGCGGCACACATGGGTTCGCTACACGCTTCCTGCTTCCACACGCTACGACATACAGACGGAGAAAGCTGCTTCCTCTCCGCGCACAGCAGCAGTGAGAGCAGGAATAGCAGGAGCAAAAGCAGGAGGTCGCTTCAACGATACGTATTGATCGGCGCCACGAAATTCTGCCCCCATCTCCTACACACTCATGTGGGTGTGTGTGTGTGTGTGTGTGTGTGTGTGTGTGTGTGTGTTTGTATGCCTGTATCACTTCCTCTCTCGCCCTCGCTTGGCTAGGTGTTTGGCAAGTGAACCGCCACCAACTACTACAACCACTCCAACGACCATTATGGGGCGCTGTGCGCGCGTCTACGCGCTTCATTCACAAAAAGCTTGGCCCATATTTCTCGCCATGCGACAATAAAAGCTGTTTTGGGGGGAAAACTCAGGCGGCGGTCGTAAAATTCTGTATGACAACTTGAATTTCGCACGTGAGGTTGAGTTTTTCGTTTTCTCTCCAAAAAAAAAAATATCGGGTTGTACCTTTATCTTGGGCTTTATACTAATTTAAGGATTTAGAAACATTCAGGGTTGTAGGTGATTTTTTTTTGGTGGAGGCGCCAGGTTCTAGAGCTATTTATGGTGGAGGAAGTAACGGTATGAAATTTTGGTGGAGGTATCGGTATGAAGCAGTTCTATCAACAGATATTGAAGGTGTTTGACCAGTAAAATATTGATGGAGGTGTTAGGAGATAATTATAGAGGTACCATGAGTGTCCCTACCAAAATAATTAATTATTGGTGGACGTGCCGGTTTAGAGAGTAAAATTTTGGTGCAGGCGCCAGGCCAATCTTATGATAAAAGAAGAATAGGTTGTGAAAATCATTATAAGGTTGTAAAAGCATGTATAAGGTTAGTATAAGCCAGTATAAGGCAATTTAAAGGAATATAAGGTTAATATAAGCCTATATATGATAGTATAAGCTACTAGAAAGTAGTATAAACCAGTATACGATAGAATCATCGGAAGTATAAGATAGTCTAAACCAATATAAGGCAATATAAGGGAATATAAGGCAATATAAACCAATATAAACTGCGTTAACTTTGGTGGAGGTGCCGGACAGTACATGTTTGACAGGGCTAACTAAGAACAACTAATAGTGCTGGTCTTGATAAGCTGAATAGCAGAACTCACCTAGGGTTTCGTTGCGTTACGGTTCCGATGGCGATCACGGCGGTGCGTTATCACAGGCATAATTGATGGTGTACGCGCACGAATCAATTTTTGTCACACTTTGTTGTGTCGGATCTGTTTGCCGTTTTGCCGCCCGTTTTCGTAACTGTTTCGTTAACTCTGGCGGTTTGTTAGGATAGGGGAGATACTCATTAGGCCGTTACCGGCGGCGAGGACGCCGACGACGATGACGGGCACGACATCGCGACGATGACGACGACGACAACGGCGGCGGCGGCGGTGGTGGTTCTGTGGATGAGAGAGGCGGCGCGCACTCACACTCACAAGCACACGTACGCACGTACTGCTGCGCCGCCGTTCGCTCGCCGCGCACGTAATGAGAGGACTGAAGACTCGTTTGACGTCATCGCCTACCCTACCACCTCGCCTCGCCTCGCGCCACCGAGACTGCCGCCTCCACCACCAGCCACCGCCGCTATGCGCAATTTTCGTGTGGGATCGGCGTTGGCGGCGCATATCTACCGTGCGTATAAAGATATATGTAGTACACGTAACCTCAAATATAAGGTTAAGTTTATTGAATTATATTATGTTAATTAGTATAAATTTAAACCATCAATTCTAACTTTATAACATTACAGAAATCTTCATGTTGAACCTGTAATAAGTGAAAGAAAATGTTGTTTATAATAAATGTTGAAAAAAATGATGTTAAAAACATAAAAAATCAAGTAATTTAAGTTTTATAAGATTTTCAGTAGAGAATACACTTGGAAACGCATTGTTTAATGAGGATCAACTTAACCTCCTTCTAAACATCAGGTGATACTTTCCCTGCAACAATGCAGCAACAATCTTGATGATTGCCTGCCGAATAACAGATACATTTCACGGTATACTAAAGAAGCTGGCTGCTGGACCTATATCAACAGTTTACATCAGAAGTGGGATATATTGTCATCATCAGCTTAAAAAAAACAATGAAAGTTTAAAAAATGCATTTGTGATCCACATTTTTTCATAAAGCTGTGTAAAATCTCTGGCCGTCACAAAATGCTTTCTTCCAGCTTTGTAAATTCTTCTAGGCTTTCCCATCGTTATGCTATCTTACTTTTATTCGACTTGCACGCTTGCACTTCTCGGAACGGCGGACCCTCTACACCACATGTGTGTCCCCGCGGTCTTCTCCGCCGCTGGCTGGTGGTTTGCACAGCCCCACCTACTGTTAAGAGCAAGGAAAGATATTAATTTCAGAGAACTGCAAGTCGACAGCTACCCGCTGTCTGTAGGTAGAGACAAGTGGAAGAGCGAGCACTGATGAACAACTAACTTTATTTCTATAAAAATCTTACGAACTAACGCACAAGAATAAATGTCTCCGCCTTTACTGGTCTGGTGTGGGATATTTCGCGGGGGCATCTACCAATCACAATACATTATCGCCGCCCCAGATGTTATTGCGCGACGCGTCATGCCCACAGGTGCGGTTTGATGTTTCAAATCTGAGGAACTGCAGGTGCGACTTGCACCTTCAGTTCCACGAAAGATAAGGAGTCGATAGTCTGCCGCAGCACCATCGCGTGGCCTGGATAAACATTTAATTCTACAAAACAACAGATGCACGACATGACGCAATATCTGATTCCATTGTTCCCAACATGGAAAACATCGCCGGGTGTCTGGAATAATGCAACACTCTTCATCGGTTCCCGACACCTACCTTGTTGCCAAGTCGCACCGGCATGACTCTCTCGCTCGGCTTGGTACCTCCCTCAATCCTACTTAAGTCCTAACTAACTAATCACCGCGATCATCCCCACTAACAATCTAACAATCTCCAAAGTTCAACCCCATCAAGAGCGGCTTCGAACTTCTACGATTTTTCTAACTTCTTCCACTTGGTTCTCGACCACACTCACGAACACTTCGTTTTCTCTTTCGTCTACGTCTACACGCTCAGCAGTGTTCAGTGACGGCACTCGCACTTTGTTACTTTGTAAGAAACTTTGTTATTACTTTAAGCAGTATACTTTTCACGTCACCACGTTCACAGATCTCCCATCTCAACGTTATCTAACACGCATTCCTCAAACGAATCAAGGTGACCTAAAAAGGTTATGTTAGATAGAAAATTAAAACCTGTATCAACAATTTACATCAGAAGTGGGATGTACTGTCATCATCAGCTTCAAAAAAAAAACAATGAAAATATCAAATATTTTAAATCTTTAAAAGATGTGAAGTTTAAAGAATGCAATTATGAAAGCAACGTTTAAATTGGATCAACTTAACCTCCTTCAAATCAACCATGTCGGTTAAACGAATCAAGATAACCTAAAAAGGTTATGTTAGATGGAATTTCCTGGTAGTCTAAACTCCTTCTAACTACAGCATCCAAAAATCGTGATTCCTAGTCAATCGTTATGATTGCCTGGCGAATGGTAGATGTAATTGTGGGTACATTAAGGAACTGACTGCTGAAACCTGTATCAACAGTTTACATCAGAAGTGGGATGTATTGTCATCATCAGTTTCATTTACCTTTACAACCTTATAACCCTACAGAAATTCCACAGATGTAATAATTAAAATAAAACGAGTTTTTAAACAAATAAAAAGAGGAAAGCAACAGTTGAATCTGTTACAAGTTAAGGAAATTACTAATAACTAGTAAATTACTCTTATAATTTACTTAATTATAGCCACATTCTGCCCCCTTTCCCCCAGCCATTCTATAATATTCCCGACCTTCCAGTCATATCCATTTTTCCATCTCTCATTTAAAGCCATACATT
>JAODAC010018655.1:0-20201 GCA_027575185.1 Mimaenictus wilsoni | reverse complement strand
GGAACAGGGCCGGCCATCCGAATCATGCTCCTCACACAAAGTTTCTAGTCGTCATTTTACTTTCGTCGCTCAGTATTTCGAGATATTCTGGCGAGTAGTGGCCACATGATCCAGTACTTTTTGGTTGCTATAAGACTTTAGTAGACCTTGTGTTTTCCCAGCGTTTGCGTCTCATTCCCTCTTCTCACAGATGAATCTCCGTCGTTCACTCATCCATGGCGAAAGGTTTCACAAAGGGTTCTGGACCCATAAGCTTGGATCTTGCTCCTTTCTTGTTCAGTTCGTCAGCAATAATATTGCCTGGTATATCCTTGTTGTTGATTGTTCCTGTACAAGTGCTGTAAGGGTATTTGGCATTTCCAGACTATAGTGAAGGATTTAAAAGGTTTTTTAAGAGTTTTCAATAATGATTATCTGAGCTGATAGTAAGGAACTACTGTGCAAAATATTACTTGGTTATTTAGAATTTTGTCGAGCTGTCGTTTACATTTCAATCAATTTGCTTCTCTCTAGAAAATAGACTTTAAGGATTTATATATGTATTTAAATCTAGACTGTTAATCTACTTCGAGCCAACCACCTCCACAAAATGGGCAACAATGAATTAAATACTGCCGCATAAATCCACGCGCCGCTCGGTTCGTACGAGCAACTTTAATGCACTCGTAATATATGATAATTCTCGGCGTACAACCGAACAACTTGCAAATTGCGTTGGCCGAGCAAAGTGACTTCGCATCGGCCGAGGAAAAATCAACCTTGTGGCATATGCTCTCCTCCCGGGACGCTGAATTATGAATATAAATGGATCATAATTCTTCTCGGCGCAGTTCCTCGCTTTCGATGAGCCTTGCTTGTGCATTAATCAATTATTCTCCACTTCACCACAGCGTCTCCCCGCTTATCAGTATACAGCCAGTGCCAAAACCAAAACAATTCCTCTTCGAATAACAAATAACAAACTTTTCCTTGTTAGATAAACTTGGCGAAAGATCGCAAATTACACTTTCGAACAACGCGTGTTATACGTTAGTTGTGTGCTGGTCGAACCAAACGCACAAACATGAATGAATCTCGCCACTCTTGCTCGGGAGATTATTGAATGAATGGCACTGGGCGCAATTACGCCACGTGATTTATGACGTGGAGATGATAGAGATCGCCAAGATTCAATCCTAGACCGGACGCGCGAACCACATCATCACGACGGCGCGCACACAAGCCGCAGAACCAAATAACTCGCGGCCACAACGAAGAAAGAAAGGAAAAAAGGCGAAGCATATTTGCGGTTAAACCTCTTAGGCAGCTCCGCGCAAGGGCAAGAGAAACAGAAAACATCAAATCACCAAAGAAACAAGTGATTATCCAAGATTATGTTATCTTTTTACGCGCTGTCAGCCACCAGTAACACCATCCATCGATCTCATCCAAGTGTCTTAATTCCTCTCACTCTCATAACTCCCGAAACCTCAAACAACAATCAAATAAACCGAATCATACAAAGCGGACTAAATACAGCAATCAAGCGTCTATCAGAAAACAGTAGCAATTGTAGCTACTCACGAGAAACCTCTTTGGAAATCGATTAATGTTAATAAGGCAGCGATGCGACGGAATTTCTCCTGTGTGATTACGTTTTTTCATCGTAATAATAATAATATAATACACGTATGAATAATAATATAATAAGCAGCAGGCGCGGGTCACAATACTGAATGAAAGTCTCGCCTGCTGTTGCTGCTGCAGTGATTAAACGTAATTTTTCATAATTACAGCTTCCTGATGCATCTCTGTCTCCAGCGCTTCGTATTCGAGGGGCGAGGAGGAGAGGCAAGGGGGCTGCTCGCACGTCCGCAACCGCTCATTCTCGGCTCGCGCACTAATAATAATTATCGCATAATAAGTTTTTATCCAGCAGGAGGAGAGGAGCAATCGCGCTCCTAATGACGCCGTAGCGATGTGGCGATCGGGCCGCAGCCGAGCGGCCAATGGCACGAAAAACGTAATTATATAATTAGTTATGCTCGCATCCGAGTGACAGCGCGAACGACACATGAAAGAAGCGGCGGCGACACGGCCGCAGCATCCACACGGCAGCCTGGCAGCCCGGCTGGCAACCAGGCAGCAGACATAGGCACAGATCGGTCGGACGTTTTGTTCTGCCATCGTCGGTAAATTACAAACAGCGCGAGAAAAAAGAGCAATAACAACAACTACAGTAACAGCAACGTGCAGAACGCAAAGCGACACGAAAAATGATAGCGTGAAGTCGGAATTTAGGCACTATCAAAAGGAAGTTCGGAATCCCAGAGAGGAATCAAAAATCAAATGTAGGAAGCATTAACGTTGCATTCATGGAGAAGATCAATCCCCTTCTTTTTCTTTTTCTATTTTTTGCTCTTTCCGGAGTTGTTTGCATAGTTTTAATTCTTGACTTCCTTTGCTCTAACATACAATTGGATATAGTATCACCACCTGGTGGAAATTATTGGAAGCTACAGTAAAATGTAGTGACAACTTAGTTTAGAAAGTAAAAATTTTGCAAATGCCAGGAACTTCTGCAGTTTTTAGAGTAATTCCGAAGAAATGTTCATAGAAATTCGGATATGAAAGGTTGGAATTGTCATACCAGGAGTTTAGAAGGTTAGCTCAAAAGCTTTCAAGCTATTAGAACCTAGAAGAAAGATATAAAGTTTTCCTGCACGTTTTTTTTTTCTCTAAGGAGTTACCTAATAACTTTTTGGAAGGGTTTAAAAAGAGGTGAGTCTAATACAGATATTGGGATAAAATCAAGATATAGGAGAAAACAAAGCAGTCCCGTATGACATAACTCCATTATCCCATATATCCATGGTCAAGAAACCTTGGAATAGGAATAGGAAAAACCAAATGTTTCAGTTTTTAAGGAGTCACAATATACAGGAGGAGAGGCTAAATAAAAATTCCTTTCAGGAGAATACATCTAAAGGGATCCAGGTATCTGAAGAGTCACAGTTTGAAATCTCAAGAATCCATTTTAAAAATTTGTTCGGTGTCCCGCATTGTTTCTAATATATCCAGATGGATAAGTCCAACTGGGCATCCCCTTTGAAGACATGGGTCATATTTGGCTCGCTTTGTGGTTTTTTAACACTCCTGAGAAAACAAAGCAGTTCCAACTAGAATCCCGTATGACATAACGCCATTATCCCATATATCCATGGTCAAGAAACCTTGGAATAGGAAAAACCAAATGTTTCAGTTTTTAAAGAGTCACAAATGTTTTAGTGGGGTATCTAGAGCAACAGTTTCACATCCACAGAATTAATTTTAATAATTTCTCCGGTATCTCGCGCCGTTTCTAAGATATCCCGACGGATAGGCCTAGCAAGGAATCCCTTTTGAAGGCATGGACCAAATTTGCCCCCGTTGAGGTGTATTTGGGACTCTCATACATCGCTGCTCACAACCTTCAACATACTTTGCCCGACCTAATGCCCCCCTTTTTCTTTTTCAAAATTTTATACAGGAGGAGAGGCTAAATAAAAATTCTTTTCAGGAGAATACATCTAAAGGGATCCGGGTATCTGAAGAGTCACAGTTTCAAATCTCAAGAATCCATTTTAAAAATTTGTTCGGTGTCCCGCGTTGTTTCTAATATATCCAGACGGATAAGTCCAACTGGGCATCCCCTTTGAAGACATGGGTCATATTTGGCTCGCTTTGTGGTTTTTTAACACTTCTGCATTGCATGACACAATCTTCTATATCATGTCCCCCAATACTATGTCCAGTTCACTTTACAAACAGCCGAAGGAAGTTGACGTTTATATTATTGTTGTAACCTGTATGAGAGTGGAGATGAGCCTATTTATGTTTCTATAAGGTTTGACTCAATTATGTACTACATTACATACAGCAGAAGATCGAGACTCGTCAGAGCACTGCAATTAAGGAAAGTCAGATGTAGTCTAGCCCGGGACGGAATATCATTCGGTGCCCCCATTCAACAAGTAACTGCAGAACCATCCTCAGACTCCCGAATCCATGGTAAAAGCACGACAAGGCTTGGTCACCTACCTTGCAAGACCCCCTTTAAACCCCATTTGCACCACATATGTATTTGTCGCGTGACCGAATAGAACCCTGGGGCTCTGCTGTGGTCCATAGGACCGAAATGTGTTTTGAATTTACTGACAAGTTTGTCAGTTTTTACGTAACTTTTGTAAGGAAGTAGAACAAGTCCAGTACACCTCATCCTTTGTACCGATGAATAGAACAAATATGTACAGGACATCAAAGAAAACTTACCCATTAATCGAAGTCTGAGTCATAAACCAACTTAACAATGCCTTCGCCAAAGAATGCCAAATCTGCGTGAAGATCCAATCCGATTTGTCTTCACTCTTCTCTAGAAAGACCATGGTATCATTATCAGTCTCGAGTTGGACGAATTTCTCCTGGAGTTCTTGTGGCATTGTTGATATGTTACACTGATACCACTGTAATGCAAAATAGCCCTTTAAGTGATAGTCTACACTCGCATATGCATATACTTAAAATAAGAAAATTTCTGTAAAAGGTGGGTATGCAACTATGCAAAGCATTTAAAACACTTCAGCGCACGTAATTAATGATACAAAAAGCGCTCGTGGGCGCCGCCGTAGCCGCCTGTCACGTCCGCGAAATGATCACTCGAAGGTGCTCGTCAAAAGCGCTTATGAATATTTATACAAATACCTTGCACTTCTTCTGTGGGCTCGCGCACGCGGCATTTCTTCGCGTGTATGCGAGTGTGCAAGCGCGAAGGAATTCGCGCCCGTGGTGCAGTACAGCGCCCCGATTGTATGCATATTCATTCATTGCATGCGCGAAACAAAACAACGGCGGAACAGCGCAGCGCGGAGCAGAGCACTCTCAGCGTGTTTGCGCGCCACCACCTCGCCGGCAGCCGGCGCGTTGTCCATTTATAACGCGGTAATTAAAAAAGTTTTATGATAAAGTGTTGCGCGCGGAAATATTGCAGCATCGAGCATTCAGCAGCGGGCGAAAAGCGCACCAAAGGAGCCTGCCGGTGGAAGCCTCCGAGGAAATAAATATGCAAATGCATGAATTGCGCATTGCAACTTATAATAGTGTAGTCAACAACAAGAAAGAAGAACAAGATGATGGTAAAAAATAAGAGAACAGTAGAGGAACTTTATCATTACACATCCAAATTTTACTGTTTTTTGTCGTCAAGCTTTTTCCGGAGGAACAATCCGAAAATCTCTTTAGTATTCCAAGTGGGTTTCACGTCCTCTACTTCTAATGTCTTCTTCTGGCGCTGCAGTGGCCAAAAAGGGGCATCGAAAGATTTTTTGTGCGCGGGGATAAAAAGCATTTTGTAACAGTTTCGCATTAATGTCGACGAGTTAAGCTCGACGGCTGGCAATAATCAGGCGCGACCGAAACGACTTGACCCCGACTTCCAGACCGGTAGTAAACTACAAGAAGACAAAACAATTTTGCAGATGTCTCGGCGCAGCCTTGGCTCGCGTTCGGCGCACGAAAGCGCCGTCGACAGTTTTTTCGTCGTTGGCATGTGCGGAATGACCACCAGCCATCTTGCCCATGGTGTCGGGCATCGACGCCATAAAAATTCCGCCCGGGGTTTTTAATTTTTTTAATGTCTTGTATCTTCAACTCAAAACAATCCATAAATAATTTTCTTCCACCCTTGAAGACTCCACAGTTTGGTATATTTTTACAAACATTGCTATCTCGTAATGGATATCAGTTGATATCGATAATTACCAATGCTAGTAACTTTACAGCACTTAATATAGTTGCAAAGTCGAGCTCATTCTTCATCCGCTACTAGCGCTTGACTGTGATATTCAGAGATGCTATAGTCCTCAAGAGTATTTCTGAGAAGAGGGCAGACAATATATCTATAAACGCGACAGATATATTGTCATGTACACCCTTTGCAGGCGAGACTTATACGGTAAAGGCTTACATTGTTGCATCCGGAGAAAGACGAAGGTCGGACCCTAACTAAGCAGGGATAATCTTCTTAAATGTCCAAGATATGACGCAATAAATTCAGTATAAAAAGACCCAGTCTTCTATTTTCCAGAGTGTCAGCCAGTCGTCATGCCTAGAATTGGTGGACATGGTAAAAAGTACTTGCACTGATTCAAAAATCCCTTGAAAGAGAGCAAAACCTGTTATGATTGTTGAATTTCTACTACGGTTGAGAAAAGAAGTAATGATATACTTATGGATAAAATTCTGCAGCGCTTTAGTTAGTCTAAGGTGTAGTTAAAGTGCAGCTTGATATCTATATTTACTAATGGTGGTAATCTTACATCACTCAACATATTTAAAAGTCAAGCTGATTCTTCCTGTATTATTCAAAGATGTTTTACTCCTATAGTGCAGAGCACTAGCTAAGTGTGATAGATATATTGTTATGTACACCATTTGCAGGCGAGACTTATATAAGGCTCACAATGCACCCAGAGAAAGAAGAAAAGTTGGGCTCTAACTCGGAGGCGGTGATGTTATGAATTGCAAGATATGACCTACGAACTTCAGTATAAAAAGGCTTTCTCTCTTTTCCAGGGCAAATATCAGCCAGCCGTCCTATCGAGCATTGGCGAATATGGTAAGTAGTACTTGTATTTATGCACGGGCCATAGCACGGGCAAGGTGTGGTTCGAAAGAGAGAGGATGGAAAGTATGGATGGGAGACGAGTTTAGAAAGTGTGGCCTATGTGAGGAAGGATGGGATATTTGGGAACACTTAGCAGGGGAATGCAGGGGAATGAATCAAGAATGGGAGAGAGGTATACGAGAGGAAGTGAATGTGATCGTGGGGTGGTTAGGTGAGAGTGGCGATGGGGTCGCCAGGGTGTCCGCCATAGTAAAGGAGAAAAAAAGAAGAAGGGAAGCTCCACTGGGGATTACTACGAGTGTCCGGTTATGAGAAAAAAAAATGGTTTGGTGTAACTATCTGTTGTTTTTATTATTTTTATTTATTTATTCAACAACCATTTTCTACCACATAGTGGTGTAAGGGAATAGTAACTTTCACCCAGCCCAATCTGGTCTCGCTACTGATGGTACTTGCTCTGAACTTTTTGTGCATATGGGTTTTTTTCCGGGGACCGTTGCAAGCGAATCGCCCAATCTTCATTCACGTTTTTTTGCCGCGAAATCAGGAGTTCACGGACGGCACTGCAGCCACTTGTTGAGTGGGGAGACCAAGTGGTCACCCATCCAAAGTCTAGCTACGTCCGTTGCTTAACTGCAGTGATCTAACGAGCACCGAGCTCCACAATGCGGCAAGCCGCCGCATGTTTTTATTATTTATTTATCATATGTTATGTGAACAAAGATAGATATTGGCAAGGAAGCAGGGAGATATGTATGAGCAGGGGTTATGCCAAGAAAGGTTGATTTATATACTTGTATGTATATCGATTAAAATCACTTAAAAGATACCAAAAACTCTTCTGATCGTTGTATTTCCACTATAGTAGAGGAATATGCCCAGAAAAAAAAACAAATCTTATGGGTAAAATACTACAGAACTTTAGTTCTAAAGTGTGTTCAATGTACAGCTTTATATCTATATTTACTAATAGTAGTAATAATAGCCTGTGTGATATTCAGAGATATTCTACTAATAAGTCTATTTTTTAGAAGCGTCCAAAGTAAGCCTTTAAAGGTGAGACTTATATGGCAAAGGCTTACAATGTTGCACCTAGGAAAAGATGGAAGGTCAGGCTCTATTTCAGCAAGGATGACCCTACAACTGTGCAAGATATGGCCCAAAAACTCCAGTATAAAAAGGCCTTTAGTCTTCTCTTTTCCCCAGTGAAAGTACCACCAGGCGTCCTGTCGAGAATTGGTGAGCAAGGTAAAAAGGACTTGCATTTACACTGAAAAAAAAACCTTAAAACTTGGAAAAAATCTTATGACTATTGCATCTCTACTACCGTAGAGGTATATGCACAGAAAACAAGAAGTCATGGTAAACTTATGGGTAAAATTCTACATGACTTTAGCTCTAAGCTATAGTCAAAGAGCAGCTTGCCGCAAACAAATAAATTTCCCTTAAACTACTTAAAAGTTTGTATTTTTGCTGGGGAATACTTTATGCGGCGGAAACGAGCACATTTTTCGTCTTTGCGCGCGCGCAAAATCGCGGAATTATGGCGTGACATAAACTCGATTTATTGTATTTGAACGACGGTTAAATCGACTATATAACTTTAGTGGACCATTACAATATGGATTTTCATGTAAAGCAAAGCGTCGTGCGCAGGCGTGTGCGGCGAAAAGTGCATAGTAAAACCGCATGCAGCCCGCGTTCGCGTCATGTCTTCGCAAAGTTGTAAAGAAAAGTGAAACAAAGTGAATTACGGAAGTCTTCAAACGTCAGCTTTATACGAGCATCAAAACCGGCGGCGGCGCGCCGCGCGTACAATATATGTGCGTCAAATCCTCGCCCAAAGGTAGGTCTATTAATTTATAAAGCTATCACACCTCGAGCTGAATGCGATTAGATGAGATTTAATTCTGACTTTCGGAGTTCATTCTGCTAGGACGTGCCAGCATGAATGACTGCAGATTGACGGTCAGTTTGAAGGTGAAGTAGAACAGAGAAACAAAAGTCAGAAAATGTACAAAGACTATTCATATGATCTACCCATATCCAAGGTAGGCAGCCCCAAGGTAGGAGCACTAATGAAAAATGATGGTGGGTCTACTCCGAGTCGTCTACGAAATATAATAGGTGTTAAAAACACAACTACCGGTCCTACCTTCTGTTGGTAGATACAACGTCACAACTATGGCCTTTCCTCCGCCTCCTTGTATCACTACCGGTACCTTCAACCTTGAAGATCCACACAGCACACCTTCGAAAAGGTATGCCTAAATATTATTTTTAATTAACCGCTCATTATTTACGTTTGGGTGGTAGCTGACTGGCGAGTTTGACAAGGTGCCCCTTGAGTGGTTGAGGTCTTCAGTCTTCCGATCCATCCATCGGTCGTTATACAGGTTGGAAGACTAAAGACCTGCAACTGCGATGGCAGCGTTTTAGACTTGGAAAACATTACTCAGAAAGACATTATTTCAGTGTGGTTTGGTTCAACGTCTATCGATGTGAAGATGCTGTCGATGAAGAGACAGCTTCAATCGTGGAGAACAAGTAGCGACTTCGATTCGAGTGTGAACTCGAGAGGACGACGAGTATTGTACAGTAGCCCAAGAGAGCATAAGTCAAATAAGCTATAACTAACATACAGGGTGTTCTTTTACGTCATAGAAACATTTCTTTTAATTACAACACGTATTTTGCTTTTCAATTAATCAATCACACAACATGGCCATATTAGACCAGCTGAGCAAATGCTTTTGAAGATATCTTCAAGGTTGATGAGAATATGCTTGCTTAGTGGAAACACTCCGATATTAACTTCGTTTGGAGAATGTTTGAGACGTTAACGTCCAAGATATGATTGATCTGCGGACATTTTTAAAACAGGTGCTTAATTGTTTATGTAAATAATGTATATAAATGCCTTTGGACTACCAGCATGAGAAATTAAGCCTGCCTGCCAGGAATATTAATAACTGGCACACCGAGGAGGGTGTTTCATTACACTCTGGCTTTATATTCTTCTTTTTTTTGTGGTTTGTGAACTGTGGGAAACAAATTGATGTAACAATTTAGTATTGGAGTGTTACCAAAGATAAAATGACGTGTATAAAATGAGAGAGGAAAAGAGGCATCTTAAGAACTTGCTTTGTTTTAGGAAATGAACATGATATTGAAAGGCGCTCATCACTTTCATTAGATTTCAATTCGAGATATGATCACTCTCTATCGTCATCTTACAATTAGAAAATCCGTGAAAAGCAGTATTTTACTTAACAAAAATGCATAACATTATCTAGACAAAATAGTAAGAGTACAAGACCTGAGTGTCTGTAGAAGATGCCTGAAGAAAATGAAGGGCATTCAGAAAGAAAGCAACACAGCAGTGTCTTCTGCGAATAAACCTGAGACCATGAAAATAAAGTCGGCTGTCATGAAACATTGAAAAGATATATTTGTTATGAACAGACACATATCGGGGAAACATCTTCTAAGAATAAAAGTATCCCATTTGTATATTTGATGAAAGCTGTTTATTGGAGCAGATAATATTTCTATATCCCCTTTATAAAACTAACCTTTGAGCTGCAGCCCAAGTGCTTAGTCTTGTCACGATTTCGTTACATTACTTGTTTATACGGAATTGAATAGGAAGCTCGCATGCAAACCTCTTATTCAGAACTCAGGAAACTATTGTCACAGGGAACAAAATTAAAGTCGCAAATTTTAACATGCCCTAGCATCAGTTATTCTTCTTCTTGCTTTACCTGCATATTTGCTCACCAAGTATAAGCCAAGAGTCTGTAATTTTTCCATTTTTACTATAAGCATCTAATTCCCTTTTGGGTGTTTGCTTTCCTTGCGCAGAGTGAAGAAGACTTTTTGTAGCAAGTACCACGTATGTTAATGTGGTTATTCGAACGAGAACTGATATTAGCATGATTAGGAGCCCTTACGTTGTTAGCGGTTATCTTCCATGCTCAACAATCAGTTCTGAATACTGCAAAAGGCATGTGAAATGGTACAGGAAAAAGTCAGGAAGTCAAGGTTGGATTCAGAGTTGACCATCTTGCTATTTGTTCAGAACCATGTTCAATGACAACCAAAATGCTAGGAAAATGCTAGGAACATACAGAGAATCTCTTCATGTTCTGGCAACTGAATTACGTTTAAACCCGAATTTGTTCACAACAACATTTGTACAAATATCATTGTCCTAACACTTAAAAATGTAATCATTATAAAGATATTATCAGTAAGTCTTATCTGTCGAATACGAATAGAAGACATTGAAATTGTCCTACACGACAGATCAGTAAGGACAAAGCTACCCATTGTACTACGCGTCGTAAACTCAAATAACTTCACTCAAATGCAAACGAAGAGCGAAACTTCCGCAGAAATGAGAACGATATCGGCATTCGAAAGGACGACAACAGCTTGAAACCCTCTCTATTCAACATCATCATGGATAACATAAAAGATTGGACAAAAAGAACCAAGGGCATAACACCATGCACTTCGCTGATGACGGACTACTGATGACAGAATCTAAAGGCGAACTCCAGAAGGTCCTCTAAAGTGCATCGAAAAGCGCCAAAGAATTCGGCATGGAAGTTTCTACTCAGAAAACAAATATTTGTTCATTTTCAGCAACGAAGCAGGACGGTGCAGCCGCGCACGCAGCTATGAGGCACTATGGACACATTTCATCATTGGTTGTGTATAACTACGAGTTCTACCAGTTCAGAAATGCCAACCCAATGGGATTGCATGACATTTCTGTTTCAAAAACGATGCTGAAATGTACACATTATATAACAGGAGTAGAAAAAATGTATTGTTTATGACAAAAAAATAGACATGAGTTGTATTATAAATACTAGTACTCAAATACTAGAGACATGGAATACTTTAGCAAATCTTTAAGACCTCTCTGGTTCAGAAAGAACTAAATTCCAAGTCACCTACAGTAGACCAAAACTTTCGAGGGACAACTTGAACAAAAAAAAACTCCAACCATAGAAAACCACGCAACAAGATTTATCGCGCCAAACGCGCGTCGAATGCTCATTTAAATATTAAATGAATAAATCCCCAAAAGTTGCATCTATCCCGTATGCGCCGATGTGTTTTGTATAACATAAGTCCGTCCTTTTCGGCGCACGGTTCAAAGGTTTCCTTCGAAGAGCACATCTCCTCAATCGCCGCCTTTGATTGTACATTCCAATCAGTTTAATTACAGCCAACTAACACAACGACAACAACACAACGCGCTTGATTAGCGCACACATTCCGAAACTATCGCCGTCCGAAAATAAGCGTCAGAAAAAGGCATCGAAAATAAGCGCATAGAATTATCGACTATACTCATCAGCATCGTGCATCCCGCATAAAACACACAGCCGCACAAAATGCACAAATCACAAAACTCGCAGCGCTGCATCAACAAAGCGCCGAGATTTATAAATACGCTTTGAACAAAAATTGAGCTTGAAACGCATCGAATCCGACTCCGGAGGGCCAGCCGGCAGGCGGAACGCGCAGGAAGATCGAAACGATGGCAATGGGCATGAGAGAATATCGAAAAATAAAGTTAAACAACTTCGACGCGACGACAGCGCGACTCTTCTTCTTCGATACTGTCTGCTGCATTCCTGCTGGAGATCGCGCGCGACGCACACATTGCAAATGATACACGACCGACAAATATTTTCGAAAAATATTTTATATTGTTTCACAAAGTCGATAAATTCTCCTCTCGGCTACGATAACTCATCTCTGCGTACAACCAAGCGACAGTCAGGAAAAGACAATCTCAAAAGTTTTTAAAGATATTTTCGCATCACTGAAATTTCCACAATTTTAGCATCCACCAATTGACTGCGAAAATAACACGTTCATTGTTTATAGGTTAATTTACTAATGATAGTCTAAGAGTGATTGTTTTGCATTCACTCATTAATCCTCAAACCTCATTTTTTTTCTGCCCATATCGTGCTTGGCTTGAAATGCCAAAGAGAAAGTTGATTAATTACGCGCGGACGATAAAAATAATTAATATTAAAATCGAGGCATTAGAGCGCGCTGAGGGGAAGTGCAGTGCGGAGCCGAATATAAATGCCTTTAATTCATTGGTAATCATGATTTTGTTGCTTGCACGTTTGCGTCGTGTGTACTTTTCAAACGGCGCATGATGGCCAAGAGCGTTCTTCAACTCTTCGACGCCGTATTCCCATTCGTAATCACACACTCAAATACACATAGGCAATGGGCACAGCTCTGGCGAAACGATAAAGCAAAAATTGATCGCACTTTCATCGACAATACGCACGCTTTGTCGGTCGCGCACGTGTAATTTCCGCGGTTTGCAATTCAACTGCGATCATCTTCAAATAATTACGATTTGCGTACACAAGAATGTTAATGCTTGCCTACGATTGTCGACACAGTACAACAATAAAACGAATATTATAATATAATAATCATTCTGTTGCGATTTCTTCGCCACGATGTCGTTCGTCATCGCCGCACGTTTTAATAAGGAAAATGCTCACTTCCATCGCATGCTGGGTAAACACGCATATATCTTCCTGTCAGAGAGAGGAAACGTTGATATACACATATCGTCACATCATAATTTATTTTATTTAGAATTTATTTAGAATTGGTAAATTTATTTAGTAAGAGGTTCTCACAGGTTCTCGCATGACACAGTGTTTTTTTTGATTCCTTAGAACTCATGTTAGAAGTCATAAAATTTAGTCTAATAACAGCGACATTTTCGCTCTCAGAAGAATTACTTGAAATGACTTTTTCTAAAGATCATACTTTTATATACATTTGCCACATTTCTAAGTATATAAATCATATATTAATCGAGTCAGAATTAAATTCGTCACTAACTAGTGAAACAACCAATCCGATTAATTGTCTAGAGTAAATGTTATAGATTATTGAAGTTGAGTCAACTGGAAGCACTAAAACACATATATTTTAGCGTCTACCGACACAAAACATTCACAAACAAGGCACATTTTTATTTTAAATATTGAAATACATTATTTTGTTGTTAATTATTTGTATATTTTATAGATGTTGACTATCGATATAACGAAAATTGAAAATATCGTTCTTAATGCATATAGAAATTTAAAAATATCAATATTTTGACAACATTTTACATTTTCTAGCAATGTACATTCGTATGTAGTAATCGGTGAATAATTCGTACGAACGGGTGGGTATCCATTCCGAGGTCTACGTGACGTAATTAGTATCGTAACATATCCAAGCAGGAAAGATGCAACAACAGACCATTTCGGTCTATCAGTTTCATGCCTCAATTAAATGACATTGTTTGTAAAGGGGTGCGTATGTATGTGAATAATTCATCCAGAAGTACCCGCCCCGATGACATGAACCACGACCACCGGTGTGATACACCTAGCTGCTACAACTTCGCCACAGAAGTGGACAAAACTACTAATTTCATAAAACTTTAGTGAACTTATACTTGTAGCTTTAGCATTTGTTTGATTGAATTTATAATTTTAATAATTTTAGCACTATTTAATTTGTCATTTTTATTAATTTTTCATTGCAATTATTCATGTTAGAAATTAATTAATGTTGACTGGATGAATTCATTTGATCCGCCGGGATTCAACTGCGGGATCTTGTTTTCCGCAGTCATCTGGTTGGAATTATTTATTATTCATTTTGTCTAATAATTAGTATAATACACTATCAACACCTGTTCTAAACCAATTTTAAAATAGTTTGACATGAAAGAATTTCAAATATGAAATACCATACCGATAGGATGGACGAGGAAAACGTAGGATGTTTTCAAAGAAGATGCCAAAAAACTGAAATAGCATCAGAAATGGGGACCAGAGAAAGTGGAGGTCAGGGTTGGAGTGCTAGTAAAAGGAAATGCGTCAGGGCATACGTAGGCACTGCTGTTGAAGAGGTTTTTATGAGTTATATTTGCGAAGCATACACAGGAATGTCCCAAATTCCGCTGTAACAATGAGTTTATGTGTTACATACCTACTAACTAAGAAAGAGTAATTCAAGTAATCATTTATAATAAAATATAAGAATTTTAGCACCATGAGATAGTTACCGGTCCAGGAACAAACAACAACGTCCATGGATAGTCACACTTTTCATCACCGTGGACTTTTCATCGACTAGGGCAATATATCGTTGGGTCATTTCATTGACCAACACTAAAACGCCTGTTCAGTCGACTATTTTATCACGTTTCGTTAAACGGAATTACTCAAGATTATGATAAAACAATTCATATAAAAATTTCACTAATTGCGCACTAAATGATGATATAATTTAACTTTATAATGAATTTTATCCTCAGGACACTATCATGCGTGTGAAAGGAAACTAAAAACATTCCCAACGATAGGCAGAGATAAAACTAGTCAACTACCAATCAGAATGTTTGAAAATATCTATATTTTTGCATTCGTACGGATCAAGCACAAATTTGTTGACCAATTATATCTGAAAATATGACTGAACAAATTCAACGCATAGTAAACACAAATAGATCCCTTTCTGCAACATACATGCACACGTTCTCACTTCACGGGAAGATATATTCAGATTCAGTCGAACCAACACAGAAACGAAGGAGAGAGATGTGCAAAAGTTGGGACTTTCCTCCTGTCACAATAGCAGCACGCCGTCATGCGCTGTGCAGGAGATGAATGAAAAGCGCCGCGTCACGTTGCCACTAATTAAAGCAAACACCAGCTGAGTAAACCCAGCGAACCCGTCGCTAAACGAAACAATGCGCCAGCGGAAATGCGTTTATAATATTCCCGGGGACAATAAACAACCAATCGCTGCAATTCACGTCTCTCTCCACGCCATGGACAGTGTCATGACAGTTGCGCTCAAAGACATGCTGCCCATCGGCATCCCGGCATTCTGCAGCGCAACACACAACGCATGCATGCAGTGCAGCGCATTCGTCGATTACTTATAGAGCCGTCACACCTTTCAGCCGCTTTTTCTCGCCGCGGATTGTAATTTGTAAAGTCCAGTAGCCGGGCGCGAGGATAATGAAGCGACGATCTGAGCGAGGCGGGCGATGTGGTGCGGATGGCGCGGGGCTTTTGAAAGAAGGCCTCGCGTCCTTGCGTCCGACGACGACGACGATGATGATGATCGAGAAGATGCTACCGGACTTGCGCGTCAAAAGAGCAACCAACATACAGCTATGCAACTTGCGCTATCGCAACAAAAGCGATGACAGCCAGCGATGGCAGTAGCGCAAAGATGCACCACATTTACATGCGTCATTATGCAACCGTTCGAACATCTGGATGGAAATGATTTTCACGTATTTCGCCGCGAGGTGAATAAAATCAACGAAATGCACCTTTAACGCGAAATTTCACACATTAAGCATTACGCTAATGTCATAAAATTCTAATTATTGCTGCACAGCCGTAAGAAGTGGACATGATGGCTTGTACATATTTAATGTCGTTCTTTTTTTGCTGCATTGCTGCTTAGAGACACCTGAGTAAGACGCGCGCGAATGAATGTATGCCTGGCGTATGTTGTACGTCCGAATGCAATAATCATTTGCCCGCACGTCGGCTGCAATGCGCCTTAAATGAAGTAATTAGAATAAAATTATCCGACATTAATTTTACGGCCATCGCCGTCGTCGTGCGTTTTCGATTTGTTCACTTTCCCACAGTGTGTGTATGTGTATATTTGCTGCCGGACGGGGCGATTGCAATTAGCATGCCACAGAATGCTTCGCACAACAAATTGATAACGCGCTATTACTTTAATAGCTAGATAAATATTTAATTAAGCATGTGAATATATTATAACTACAGCCATCTATTGAGACCTAAGATGAATCGGACGATTTCTTTAATTTTTACAATTTGCATAATATTGTATTCAGAAACACAGTCATACCACCCGATAATGTGTCTTGTAACTTATTTTATAACCATTTTATAGTTAGCAGATTCCGAAAGGATTTACTACTCACAGAAGAAGAAAGGATTAAGTTATATTACATTAAATACAATAATAATCTTCTTCAGTTTCTACTACTCTCATCCATTAGTATAAAGTTAGTAAGTTAAGTGTTAGGAAAGAAACATGCAGGCTGTGTCACGAGGACGCAGAGACGTACGAGCACATACTCTCGGTGACAGTCAGCGAAAGGTTTGAGATACCTTGGCAAGGACTTCCTATCAGCCGAGGAAGTGGGTGGGTTACCATCCAAGGATGTTGAAAGGTCCATATACGACCTAGGGCTACTTTCATGTTAGGCAATTGGACCAGAACAATAGATCAATTTGGTCGCAGTTTACGATAGGCTTGCTCCCTCACCGGCCTCCATCCCTATAATCTCTAGGAGTAGAGCACATATCATGAAATATGACTCACTCTACCGGTTTGTTGACATATTTACTTTCACATAATAAAACATAGTAGCATTTAAGTAACTTAACGAAACGTTTTGTAAAAAATTGAGGCTGGGCACATTTAGTCCATCAGATTTTACTTTGCGTTTGCGTAAATTGTTCAACCAAGAGGCGTAGCGGTATGTTAGATAACTGCAAACCCCAAGGTGCTGGGATCGACTCCCGGCAGATTTAGAGAAACATACATTTCTTCATCTTTTTCGTTCAGCCGCCACGTCGCAGACCGGGCATAGGCCAGTGGCCTGACATTCTTCTTTGGGTAGGTTGCTAGCCTTGCCCAGGGTGAAGAAGACCTCTATAATGACAACCGCAGATGTTAATCTGGTTTGACGGAGCGAGTAGAGGTGTTATTGTCATGACCAGGATTTAAACCTGGATCCCCTTGCGGGATAAGCAGCGATCTTACCAACTGGGCTAATACGCTCTACATTTCTTAATCTAATTAATAATATTAATCTCTAATACGACCAATTACATTGATACACGATTGAATAGAGCTAATGACCACAATAGTCAATGCTCGGGGACAAATTAAAGTAATATAAACTATAGATAGATATAAAATACTATAGATACTCATAAAATGCAAGAAATGTGAAGTGTAACAAACGGCCACATTCACGATCACAGATAATACAGAAGCTGATGTGGAAAATTACGATAGGACCCACAAATCACAGCTGATCGCAGCAATCGAAATCTTTCGTATGTTTTGGTCATGTTCGTATTTTGGGAAAAGTCGGTGCTGGCCCTAAGCTAACTAAGCTGTACCGCCACTACCACTGATAGACCATCCCATTGAACATAACTCAATGCCCCATAGCGTAGTGGTTGTTCTCTGTAGGTACACACTTCGTCCTGGAGATCACAAAATGGTCTTGAAACCCGATGTCTCCAATGCATACAAGAGACGTCCAGAACTCTTGAATGTATTGTTGTTAGTCCCTCTATAATGCAATACGATTCATGTTGACATGCGACCTCGGCAACACTTGCGGAGATGTTTCTGTGGGACATAGTCATCTACTCGGATACCCCAGTGCTTTAGACGCTTCAGAGATCTGATAACTAGTCCATAACCGTCTAGAAATGCTAAACAGCTTGCAGAAACAGGCTAGGAGCAATCGTGTTAACCTCTTATGGTTACCAGGTCTCAAGAACTTGCCTGGCAACATAGCTCCTAACTATATTTTGGTACACAACTAAAAAAATAGCACATGCGTTAACGCATTCATTCGTAGCTTGTTGAAAACAGCTCCAACCGAGTTTGATGCATAGTTTCTTCAAAACGTTTTTTTTTTCAACCCGCACGACCCAAGCGCAGAAAAGTCGCCTTTCGATGCGAACGAAAAATATGTAACGGTACGAAAATTATGTTACTGTAAATAATTCTTTTTGATACTAACATAATTATCATAATATCTGTCGATTCATAAAAAAGACGAATTTGTCCCTATAATATAACAGTCTAGAGCTTTATCAAAACAGGATAATTAAATAGATGGGTTTAAATTTATTGCCTATAAATGATATTACATTGCAAATTTATTGAATCATCCAGTACATTTGCCTGTATTTAGCTATTACAGCTGCATTCAGTGAAAGAACTCCTCAATCTCCTAATTAAATACTAATGGCGGAGAAATGTGTTATGGCGGTCGTAAATATCCGAAAGAATGTCGACGATGTGCGCCGGTGTACATCAACGCGCTGCGCGAATCGAAAGCCATCGTGCGCGAAATGTGCAGAAATGTCAGCCAGTCGTAATGTCAACCAAGTTCGTCCTCCATACACATTCAAACAGCATGTACAATGGCATCGAGGAATGCCACACAAAAATAGGAAAAATTCCCAAATGTGCAACACTCCCGCCACTACCCCACACTACCCTCACCAACCACCACGTCCTAGCGTTGGTAGCTTCCGGACACATCCATACAAGCCGGAGACATTTGAAGACAACGGTTTGATCACCGCTGGAAAAAGACAAATTTCCCTCGGAACCACGCCACGAATATCGATGAATATGTATATTTGGCGCAAAACAAACTCCGGGCGCAATGAGTGGGAAATGTGGAAGTATTCGAAGCGGCAGCCAGCCAGCGCAAAGTGATGGATGCGTCTCGGGAGACCCACCTTCCATCATCCTTAGCCAATCAGCCAAATGTGGATGCAAAAGACGGCCGTTGCGCTGGCTTCCATATAGCTCGAGCAGAGCACTTCCTGCTAAATGCCCAAAATACACGAGCCTGCTGCAGACGGCAAGGTCCTCGAAACAAGAAGCCAAACTCATAAATTACACAACGATAAACACATCAAACTTTTCACTGTTTTCGGCCTTCCCTCCAACCACCCAATCCCACTCCAAAGAAAACTCTGGACGGGTTGTTGTAAGCGCATACAGCGGCAGCGTGTGCGCTGTTAAAATTGAAATGCACTTCTGATGCGCATGCAAACTTAAAATTTAAATTACGTTCGAATAAAACGAAATCACATTAGGAGATAGATAGTGCGCGCCCGTTCGCAGGGCGGCCGAAATTGCCGAGGCGAGTAATGCACGGATAATGCGCGACGCGAGAAAGCTTTATTTAAGTTTGCCGAGAGTTGAACTGCGTCTAGGAGTTCCCCATGCGTTCCCCCGCACACCGAAAAACCGAAAAGTTCGCTTTTATTTTATCGTATATAGTAGGTACCTACGTATATAAGTAATAGACGGATGCACAGTGTGCACGTAATGTTTGAAAATCGTTTAAAACTTTGCAAAGTTTACACATTTGCACGCTTGTGGTCGGTAGACAAAAATAGTCTACCTGCGCGGTGTGCGATAGCAACTGTTTAAATGGTCATAGGTTACCTGGCGACAACATGTAGAAAAGAGGAGGTTACTAATGAATATGGGGGAATAACTGGGACATTGCACTGAGAGTATGGGATGCTTGTGTGAAGCCAATGCTGATGTTTGGTGTTGAAGTATGGGGCATGCGAGAATGGGAGATTGTCGAGAGAGAACAGACCTGGTTTCTCAAAGACCTTTTGAAGTTGGAAAGATCCACACCAAGTTATATAGTATTGCAGGA
>JAODAC010018644.1:0-20217 GCA_027575185.1 Mimaenictus wilsoni | reverse complement strand
ATTTTTTTTTTTGAATTGATAACTTTCCCTCTAGAGAGGTGTTTCCCAACTTTTTTTAGGCCATGCCCCACATTAACATTTCTAAAATCTTTATGCCCTCATACATAATTTTTAACCTTTAAAAATTATTTGGTTCCCTTAAGCAATATAAATGCTAAGTTTTAAGAAGAAATCACTATGAAATTGTTATCAAAACATTGTAAGTAAAATTTCACATATCTAAAATTCAAAATAATAAAATTTCAAAATAATAAAAGTCGTGTCGAGTCCATTTTTTGATTGTCCCCCTTAATTATAAAATTGCCCCCCTGTGGGGCGTGGGCCCCACGTTAGGAAACACTGCCCTGGAGGAATATAATATGCTTGTTTATAAAACTTTACTGGATTTACGTCTCTAGTAAACAACAGACAGTAAAATTTCAACCAACGTCTAAATTTAGTGCACAAAAACTTATATTTATTACCGTGAAAAAGATAAGAAAACGAAAAATTTTGTAGCTTTAAAAGCATAGATAAGAATAAACCGTGAACTGCATTTGTAATATAAAATAAAATTTAGTAAAATGAATTGTCACCATTTTCGTCGATAGCCGTTAAAATATATCTATCTATCTATCTATCTATCTATCTATCTATCTATCTATCTATCTATCTATATTGTGTTGGACGAATTGCCTTTTCACATAATAGGATCCAACGGAAGTAATTAAAACGGACAAATCAATAACAATGGCCTAGGTGTATGTATATGTGATGTATTGAATTATAAAATATTGCAGTGAAACGGTACGCAATTCACAGCTGGTTGGAATGAAAAACAAAAACAAGCAAATAGAGGAACAAAAATAAATATGTTATTAATTTGAAAAAAGACGATATTTTCCACTGAAGTTTGAAAACTTCAATTGAAAAAAATAATTAAATCCAAATGATCAATTTTTCGTTATCTTAGAAACTTATATCTTATATGATAAATGAATGAATAGACTAGATTTTCCTGTAAATATTTCTTACTGTAGTCACCAAAAATGTTCCACTTTAAACATGACGATGAATCATGCCAACAATTTTAATAATTTTAAAGGAATCCAACTTCAGTTGAAATATCATTGTTATCACTTTATACAGGCACGAAATGACAAAGCTATTTTTTGACGTAATTTTTTTACAGTAATTTTATTTCTTACTTATTTTTTAAATAAATGTTACTACAAGATCCACTTTGACCATTATATAATGAATAAGTATTTGCAAAAATTAATCCTATTGAAATATCATGTTATCATTTTGTAAAAGAATAATGCGATGACATTTCACAAATCTCGAGGTTGAGTATTCAATCTCTGATATTACTATATGTTACCAGAATTGAAGGATTGTTCATAGTACCTGAAGCCAATGATAATAGACATTGATCCTCAAGAATGGCAGTTTATCAGAAATCAAATAATGCCAATTGTCTCATTGTCAGTCTTGAAACAAATCACAGGAATTACTGATGTATTTAATTGTACAAATAATGTCGAAATAAACAATCTAAACTATCGTCGACAGGGAGACGATAGTTCATTAATTTGAGAATGCCAGAACTATTGAGGGAATTAATAAATGGGTCACTCGGTGTCCCACGGGTCATCAAACGGGAAAATATAAATAAAACTTTCAACTACATCTCTCAGGTCAATTGAACTACAATAACATTAAGTGATATTAGGTAAATTGTTTTTGTTATGCACAATTTGTTTTCAGTTGAGGCTTGAATTGAAAACCAACTGAACAATATTTCATTATCTAAATAACTCGTATGATAAATGAATCATCAGCAGAGTAGACTTGCCTGTAAATATTTCTTGCAGTCATAATTTCAATAGTCACTCGGAGAAATATTTGAACATTTGTTTGAATCACGGCAAATTGTTTAATAGTTTTAACCTTTAGTTCTAGATTACTTGTGGTTTATAAAAGGATCAACTTTTTGTTCAAAATAAGTGTACTGTACGGACTTGTAGATTTTCAGTAAATAATGACCAAATCCCGGAGAGAGTATTTCCGGCAAAATTTCAAAAATCCAATATACCCGGCTGGAGTTGAGATGAGTTAAGCTGAAGTTAAGTACTATCGGAGTACATGATTTTTAAAGAGTACAAATTCATGAAAAGGAGAATTAAAGTATATATTTGAGAAAAAGTACTTAGTAATGATTTTTCCAAACTCTTTCACACAATTACTATCATACAGTCTTGTTTGAACGACCTCAGATTAGCTAGCATTGACATATCAAAGAAGAACATGTAATCATTTAGCACAATTAATGAATTTTACAAAGAAATTAATTAATTGAAATTTAACAGGGAAAGAGTCAATTTGAAGCCCCCGACCGGGTTTGAACCATCGACCTTTGGGACACCGGCCCAACGCGCTAGTTCGAAGTACCAGGTCGGGTTCCCGGGGTCTCCGTGGCGCAGTTGATCACCTAACTTAATAAAGTTCAAAATGTTAGATCTTTCTAAAATGATATATCTTTCTATGACACTGAAACTAATAATACTAAATATGTAGTTAAAACAAACTATTTGATTCAGTGTGGTAAAGAGAACGAATCCAATACCCATAAATTACCAAAAATAAGAATATCAAGAACAAAATAAGAAATATGCAAACAAATGTAATATGATATGATTTCTTATCACATTGTAACGGTATAAAATGACAATCGCCATACTTAAAACTAAAAATGTTAGTTATACATAATTTTGTCATGACTAAATGGAAATTCTGTGTTAAATCCCTAGTGATGTCTTCTAAACAATGATTAAAATGTCATAAAACCATTTTTAATAAAACTTTCCACTGACTGAATAAAACTTTGCTGACGAGGAAAATCCTTTAAACTTTATTAAAACTAATCAGTTTTTGATAAATTGTAACGATAACAATTTTAAAAAATGCAATACTGTTTCCTTTTTTTGGTGTACTTACTCAGCCATTGTTCCTCTTCCTGGTCTTGCGCGCAATGTTCGAAATCGAAGGGCGCCGGTGTTGTAATTTCAGCTACCGGCAGCGTTTGTTACTTGTTGCTCGCACGCCCACGCGTCTACTGTGTGTGGTGTATGCACTACGTTTGTATCCCCCGCACCGCCAACCGGCGATCGCACAAAACCAAACACACGCCAGCCCAAACCGACGACAACTAACCGTCAAGAGGAAGAGGAAAAATGCACGAAGCACTACGTATGCTAACCTAGTTCGAACGCGGCGCAAAATTCGCACGTGTGCCGCATGTGATGCGACGCGTTCGGCTTCTGGTCGTCTTCGCGTCGATCAGGTGCACGCAGGTGCGCCGCTGCTCGTTGACGAATCCGGCGTGCCCGGCGATGGCGTGCGTGCGTCGCACACGAAACAGGCCCGGTCCGTTGCCGGACGAATTTATCGACAGCCTTGCCTGACCAACGTATGCAATCGCACCACCCACGCGATTTTAATATTCACAGGTCTTGCGCACTTGCGTCGTTGTACTAATAATAAACTGCCCCTAATAAACTACTTTAAATAATTTGGAGGGATGTACGAGGTATGGATGACGTGGTCATATTTTAACGTTTCGCAGGGGCAAGGAATAACCATCCCTTTGGCATAGTTACATCGCTACATTTCGGGGTGAAATCAGGTGATTGTCGCGCATGTGCTGTCTATCCCATGTGTTTTCAACCCCTTTTCGTTGAATTGATTTTTTAATGATTTATGCTAACAGATGAGCTGTTTCTTTGTTTATTAATTAAGGGATGGCATTCTCCATTCACAAATTTTCTCAGAAATACTGAAATTGTATTTTCACGTCACGTTTAATATTCATTTCAAAGATTTTCTAGAAATATTTTATAGAATATAATTACAAATATACAAAGAATAAACTAAATCTCATACAATTTTACTCACAACAAATTCTATTATGAGTCAGTTGAAATTACAAAAATATAAATATATGATATTTAATAATAATAAATACATTTTTATGGCTATCGACCTTTAAAGTCTTTCCGCCGAGAGAGTACTTTTTTACAAATTACTAAAACAACTGAATTATTGAAACGTTTAATAGGAATTAAACAGTATTGTTAATTTATAATTTCACAACCTTTATTGGAATACTTCTGTTACAAGTTTCCTCGCATTTCACATATCCTTTACAGTCCCATTAAATAAATATATAACAGTACACTAAATTTCTATAAATACAATAAAAAACTAACCAAACGTAAAAATTACAAATTGTACTGCCTTGACCCTAGTCTCTCTCTCTTTATTGCCCAGCCATCCTTCTTCTTTTCTTCGTTAATTTATATTGAAGTAATGGTGGTGAAGAGGATGAAGTGTTTTGCATTTAAGAGGATTTGGAATGGGGGATCGTATGCAAGCGTCATTTACAATTACGAAGTTTTGTCTTTTCGTTTTGAACTTCTCTTGCAATTCAAGGTAACGGTGTTCTAAGTATAGCGCATATTTCGTAAAGAAATGCAACTGAGGAATTGTGTAAAAGATTTCTAGGAAATATATTTAATTTAACTTACCTCATCTCACTCACTCCTACCACCGCACCTTACCTCTCCTGCCCATTCTCCTTACAGCCCTCCGCAAACGTATACCGTATACTCCCAGAATCTTCCCCATTTCCACGTAGCACACACTTGACATTCTCTCATCCATACTTTTCGACTCTGCTCCTCTGACCCGCACCTCGCCCGTGTTATCAGTCTATTTTTAATCGTCTGACTCATAAGTTGATCACCTCCCCATCGTTTGCAGATTGAGGTTTACAGATAAATTGCTGCTCCTCTCAATGTTCTCCGTCGGTGGTGCTCTACCTCTGCAAAAATACACTTCTAATGTATCTTATGGGAGTTGATCTACTGCCTTCCCTGATAATCTAACTGCCTCACCCGAATTCTTAGAGCACCACACCCATACATTCTTCGTCAGTCTATCCTCATTTACTCTACTCAAACATCCTTCATATCTGTACTAATACTCAATTAATTTTACGTATCATCATGGTAATCTTACCAACGCAGTTGAAATTAAAAAAATGAAAAGACATATTTATCCTCACCCATAACTAATTAAACCAACTCATTACAAATTAAACCTAGCCAAGAAATCACATTATCCTAACCTAATCAAACTGTTCTTTTTTCTCACTTTGTCGGAATATATGAGAAATTGCTTCGTGTATTATTCAAGGAATATCTTCCTAAATTCATCAGTTTTTCGGACATATTGAAACACTAATTTCTGGTCAAATAAAATTTGTTATATCTAGTTATTTTGCCGTGAAAGCACTTATTGTAACTCAATCTCACCAAATATTTTGAGGTATGTTGTATCGCAAAATTACAGATAAATGAGGTAAGAAATTTGTGTCAATTATCATGTAGCACGAGTTACATCAAAATCAGTTTCATTCACACAATATAAATAAACGATATTTAAATTCAACCTTACTAATATCTAAAGCAACCTAACCAAATAAATTTAACGATCATTATCCAATCATCTTTCAAGTGTACAATTTTTTTAATTATCATTATTCCCCTAGAATAAATGGGAGTATTCGTGTATTTTTTACAGATTCTTGGATATAAAACAGGAATGTATTCTTATTACTATGTTCTTAGAGATGAAAACTGTGCTATTTTATACGAGCTTACTTATTAATGGCTACCCTAAATACATTACCCAACTTGATAATGTTTCCAGTAAGTTATTATAGCTAAAATGTATTTCACTGCTCCCGCAGAAGAAATTTCAGTATTAGTTAATTCCTAAAATTCCCAATTCTATAAAACTGTCAATTCCAAAAAAGGAGCTTTGTACCTGTAAAGCATTTTCCTCTACATCAAGAGTGATATTAATTTCAAACTTTATTCATGTATTTGACATTCCAACACTTTAGATTTGACAAATATCTTCCACCAGATTAAAACACCGATAATACTCAACACCGCTGCATGTTTGTTACTTATCTCCTTTGGGTGGGCATTCCTTCGCTGTTCTTTTAAAAGGGGTGTCCTAGACTGTGACAAGTGGATCCCGGTCAAGTTTGGAGACGATCACTTTAGCCTCTCCCTTCAGAATGTCGTTCTCCAGAGTGGAGCGAAATTCATGCAGGAAACCGCGCTCCGAATCACTGTGATTGCACAGAATAACGGTGATGCCTTTCTGCGTGGCGTCTAGGATGTCGTGGTGCATCATCTCGCCGGTAAGATACAAGTCGGCGACAACCCCATTCAAGACAGTACTGCCAGAACCGGCACAAAGAGCGACCGTTTTTATCTTTGATTCTGGAGAAAAAATAAAGCAAATTACCATGTTGATCAAAAATGGTTCATTGAACCTTGAAAAACAAAATTACCTTTAGTTTCATTCCTTCCAATAGCAATTCGAAGATATTCGAGTCCAAGATGTTTCTTGATGAGATCAATAGCAGCCTGAATGCTAATATACTCAGAAAGTGTGACAAATCTGCCCGGACCAACATGGGGCACATTAGGCAATTGTTGAATGATGGGTATTTTTGAACTCACTGGCAAACTCTTCGCTAGCCAATCATTGACTCCCCCGTTGACGGCGTCCCAGGATGTATGAGGACTAAACACGGCGATCCCATTCTTAATGCACTCAACGACTATACGTTCCTTCCAAGACCTGTACAAATTACTCCAAATACTATCAAACTATATAGGTACCAAGCCATCATTTACAATCAGAAAAAAATGAAACCAAAAATCGTTTCGGGACTTTTAAATACAAAACAAATCTACAAAAAGATCTACCTTTTCGAAACAGATTTAAGTCCTTGAAAGATATTCGGGTGGTAGGAGACAATCAAGCCAACTTTGGCGGCAACTGCTTCGTCGACAATCGCCTCTGTCAGATCATTGGTCAGCAGGATCGTGTCGATCTGCTTGTCACTGTTTGGATCTACCAATAGGCCGACGTTGTCCCAACTGCTAGCGTACCCAAGCGGAGCGAACTCCTCAAGACGCTGCAGGATCCCATCGAGGGTCTTGCCCATGCATTGGTGCTCAGCCATCTTGCGATTTGCGGTCGGTACACTTCCAACTGGACTGCGTTCAGAATAACAACGTGCAGACGGCGGTACGGAATATTTAACGGTGCTGGGGAGCAAAACCTGCTGCGACAATAAACGCCGAAAAAACATTAAAATCTGAAAAATAAGTTGTCATGGTAATTATATTCCAGCGGCAAAATTTGTTTCTAGCCTTTCATGGATAATAGGATTTCAAAGTCGATTTATATAAATCCATTTAAAAATGTATATACAAATTCATTCCGAAAATAGGAAAATTAATATTTTGAATGAAATCACATACAAATTGTTCCGACCCTAAATATGTAAAACTAGTTTAGAAAGTATCATCACTTTTTGGTAATGGAAATTTTGAAAACACCTACGGTATCCAGTGATTACTGCCGTATACGAAAAGCCACGTGACCAACTATATTTTCCGTTGTTGTTCGATTTCCGTAAACTGCAAATTATTACAAATAACTCTGATACAGCAACAAGAGGCACACGTCCTTTTATCCTTACATACATTATAATTCATTGCAAATCAGTTTTCAAATCTGTTTGCTCTCTATGTTTACTGAATATACTATCTATAAGTCACCACAGTATCGATACATGTCAATCGCTGAATGTGTCAATACTTTTGCCAATGGAGGATTTGTCCGCTACCTGCAGGTACGAAGCATAATCTCTATCCAGATCTGGAAACTTAAAGCCATGGATATCGATACTTTTCTTTGAAAATATCTTAGAATATAATTGATACCAAAAAATCGATAATTCCGATTCCAGAAAGTATCGGTAACAAAAATTATTGATATTTTCAATAGGAAGAATATCGATAGCAATAAGAATTGACATTTCCAATAAAAAGTTTCGAAATTGCCGATAAATAAACTATCGATATTTTCCATACCAATAAGATAACAATACCAAAAAGTATCGCTACTGATTCTTTCGATACCAAAAATTATCGATACTGGTACTTTCAATACTAAAAAGTACCGATACTTCGAAAATTCTGAACTAAAAATTAAAATAGAATCATTTCAAAATATTTTATTTTTCAAAAATACTACACTATTAAAACATATTTATGCTGTCATCAAAAATACAAAACTATATTACTCAGTATATTTCCAAACTTTAATATCACCATCATCGCTACAACTAAGTAAAACATTTCCAGAAGGATGCCAGGCAACACAATTCACATCTTCCCCATGGGCCCTCTCATTACTGGAGACTAAACTAAAGGTTGGTGAATTTGCATCACTTTCCGAATCTTCCTTGAAGATCCTAATAATATCATCACCACAGGCAGTAGCAATCAATCCAGTTACTTTACACCAATGTATATCATATATGGTACGAGTGTGATATCCTGCTAAAGTACACACGCATTTCCAAGTACTATCATTGTCACTTGTTGATACGCCTTCAGGATTACCCGGAGGATATTCCTTCCAAATCTTGACGGTTTTGTCATCACTAGCTGAAGCGATTCGTGAGCCATTCGCATCGAATGTTATTGACCACACTGTAGAATCATGTGATTTCAGAGTACTCACACAAACCCAATCATTATCCGAAGGATCTTCCTTGAAAAGTTTTATAGTATTGTCGTAAGAAGCAGAGGCAAGTAGCTCCTTCTCTGGATGAAAAACCACCTTGAAATTAGTTGTGATTAGTTTTTCCTTACTTTTTCTATAAGGTTTTTTATCCAACCTTTTTCACGTCTTGTGTATGAGCATTCAAAACTGCACTGCATTCGTACTCATCATCTTCCTCGACTTCCCACACCCAGACCGACTTATCTCGACTGCATGTAGCTAGAAGATGGCCAGTTTTCGACCAGGCGACACTTTTCACTTCATTTTCATGACCTTCTAGGGTGGTATTACACTCAAATTCCCCCGATTTGCGATCCCAGATTGATGTAGTGGCATCAAAACTTGCAGCAGCTATGAAGTTTCCACAAGGCGACCAGGCAATTTCACGGATTGTACGTTTATGCCCGTCCGTGAGCACAACTTTGTTTACGTACTTTGAGCCTTCTTTCATCCACAAACGGATTGTTTTATCTTCGCCACATGAGGCGAATGTGTTGTCTTTTGGATGCCAGGCAACGTTCCACACTCTTCCACTGTGTTTCGATAATGTTTGCAGATGTTCTAATTTACCCATTGTTAAGGCACAAGTGACGAAGTGATTTTAACAACTATATCTTGTAGAATGCACTTATAATTGTTCGTAAAGCTATGAAACAAGATATGTGCAGCTTATAAACTCGACTTGATTAGGAAAGTAAGGTTAGAATCGAAAGGCGGACATGACTAGTTGTAGATTGTAAAAGTTTACTTACTTTTTGATGTATTCCTTGGTATGTTTGTATTGGCTCGCCTTGTAACGATTAAATATTTGAAATGCTACGTAATTGTCCGTAATTAACGCAGATTAAAGTATAAATGTGGAAGTTTTCCTCAAGTTGTTTCGGGATCAAGAGTAGTCTTCAATGGTGTAATTTTGGTTGCCTAGAGTTGATATATAGTATTTGATATTTTCGATATGAGAAAGTATCGATAATTTATACAGCCAGGATTTTAATTTCAAATAATATCGATATTTTCGGTACCAAGAAATATCGATAAAATCGATACCAAAAATATACCGATATTTTGACACCAATAATGTATCGAGAAATTCGAAACCAAGAAATATCGTTACTGGCGATTCCAAAAAAGTATCGGTATTCTCTTAACAAATAAGTTCTAATATTTTTGACATCATGAAGTACCGATAATTTCGATATTGTCTGTACCGAACCCAATGATAATTTCTTTACCAAAAGAGTTTCGATGTTTTCTATACCATATTGATATTGATATTGTCGTTACTAAAAAGTATGGATATTCTCTGTTCGTGTATCGACATTTTCAATATCACAAAGTATCGATAATTCGGTCTAATGGTTACGATATTTTCCATACTAAAAAGAATCGATAATTTTGCCCTTTTCAATACCAAAACTTATACTTTTTTATTATTCTAAAAAAATGTATTGAAATATTTGTTTAAAAAAAGTATTGGTATTTTCTGAACAAAAAAGTTTTGATATTTTTGATATCATGGAGTATACATAATTTCGATATTGTCAGTACCAAACCCAACGATAATTTCTTTACCAACAGAGTTTCGATGTTTTCGATACCAAAAGACGATATTGACGTTACTGAAAAGTATGGATATTTTTCGTTCTTGTATCGACATTTTCAATATCACAAAGTATAGATAATTCGGTCTAATGGTTACGATATTTTCCATACTAAAACGAATCGATAATTTTGCCCTTTTCAATACAAAAATTAAAAAATATACTTAAAAAAATGTGTTGAAATTTTTGTTTAAAAAAGTATTTAATTTCAAAAAGTAACGATATTTTCGATACCAAAACAATATTATTCGTCGCCATAGTATTTGAGACAACTCCATGAAATTAATTTATTAAATCTACTGAAGAACATTCGCATCTAGTTTGAAAATACTTAAGTGGACCAATCATAGAGGGTACGACCAACCCGTATAATTAAAATATGAAAATCCAATTTTATTTTGAAATAATTTTTATTAAAAATCTTATAATTCTCATTCATACCGTGTTTGATTCTACGTAGTATATTAAAATTAAAAACTCTAACTCTTACGTGAAAGTTTTCGATATTAAATTGTTCCCTATTTCTAATAGATGCACTAATATGTACAGGATGAAATTTGCTACAAGTCTTTGGAATAGTTTTTCGATCAAGATGTAAGACGTAGAAAATAAGACTAGTCTTAAAAGTATTTACGTTTCATTGGACCTAAACACTCGACTAATTAAATACACTTGTATTTCCTTTAATATTCGAGTGAACATGAAGTCAATTAGAATATTCATTGACGCATATAAACCTGACTCAGTCAGTCAGATAGCGGTATACAATTCGCAGTTGCAGCAGGTGGTAACCGACATTAATCAGTCGCCGCTAATCATTCGATTTGTATGACGAGATACAGCTGCACTCCAAAAAGATCCGCCAATAAATACAACATGAAACTGTAAATTACATCATTACTTATCGTACAAATAAATAGTTTCATAAAATTTACAATAATAAAGAATACAACTAAAAATCTTTAACAAAACAAAAAACTATAACAAAAGAGTGTGGTTAAAAATTCACCAGGATTCAAACAATTTTAGTTCATTAAAGGCACTTTGAAAACGAATTAAGTAAACTAGTGCAACGCCTCTCGTCTATGATTGGCAAAACCATCTCCTCTATGCGACAAAAGACGTGCGTAAATTGGCAGGAGATAGTGAGCGCAACTAGTTTTTGTCCCGCTGCGGCCGCAGGTGAGTGACTCGGATACTCCTGCACTGCCGATTTAACTGTGTCCGGCCCGCGCAGCCGCGCGTCTCTTAGCGAGAGCACCATCGCAGGCGTTCTGTTAAAGCCGCGACTGCGCGAAAGTTCAGCTGACATCAGTCGCGAAACGGTCGAGATTGAACGTGTTACGTTAGAACACGTCGCTTAAACTAGCTAATTGTAAGACAGTTTCGTGTTGCTTTGGTGGCCCACTTTCAAGGGGATGAGAATGCGCCACCTACAGGCAGATATCAAGTGTACGAGTGTTATTGTTTGTTACAATCGGAGTATTTGCAGACGCATTGTGCCGTTTTAGAGCAAATTGCGACAATCACAAGTCGTAGCATCGATTGTTGTGTGTTGAACTGGTTTTTCGAGTGCAGATTGTCCAACCGCATGCCCTCCTCCTGCCTCCAAGGACTTTTTTGTAAGTACCGCTTACGGTTTTTATTTATACATCGACATTCGTGGGTTTGGACAAGTAAAATCACGATTTTATTAGTATTTCATTCAATACTAAGAAAATCATGATTTTACTTCACTGATTTTACTGATTGCTATACGTCAATGACTGTTAATTTTTCGAAAATTTGATTATCGAAAAATCGATTATTAAAATATTTGCTTTGTTAGATTTTGAATTTCATAATCTAACAAAGCAAATATTTCATTGCAACTCAACCCAAGTCTTTGCAATAATCAAAGTTAACTGTCATCACATAACCAAACATCTGGGCTCTTAACAGATTCCTGATGACTGATGACAGATGACGAATGGCGTATCTCACATCAATAAAATCGAATTCTATGCCCAGATTTACATTCATCATTAAACATGTGTGAACGTGCGATTACGTACTCGTATATATTGCTTATACCAAGAAACAATTCAATCTTTTGAATCGTTTGAATCGAAATCACTTTCGACCGAGAAGCCGTAGGTGTTTGGTTAGGTGGTTTCGCGTCGTGGTTGCGTTTAGATAAATTGGCCCAAGGTCAGGCAGTGGATTTCAAGGGGGCCACCACAGTCGGGGCAAGTCCTACGCACAAAACTCCTCTGTAGTGTCTTTCGATCGGTTTATCCATCGGTTTCTTGGCTTGTCCACTCTCTAGCATGCGGTAACATTTTGCGCCTAGCACGAATAATTCTGCTCGAAAAGGAACGCACACGGACGATGCTGGACAAAAACAACACAAATCTGTTGACCACCTCAAAGGCTGACGATTTAATTATAGTCTGCAATCTTTGACAGCTGTCTTTGATTGCAATCTTTGAGTTGTAAACATGTTTTCTTCAATTTGGGCCAGGAAATATTGGAGATATACAAATTGGTTCGTTTCAATTAACTTTTCAAGTAATTTGTATACATGAAAATATGAGCAAAATTTTGAAATTGTCCGTAATCTATTAAGAATATCTTAAATAACAACTTCAAGTAAGAAATTATAAAAAATATGAACACAAACTGGAATTATAACTTCATTTTCTCCAAATGGCGTCTGAAATCTTTAAAAATATGATGTAAATCATTTTTATATAAATAAATATGTTTTTTAAGGATAAAAACATACTTATGTGCAAAATACTGTTAGTTTCAACGTAACTACATTGCGAAAATCGGAGATGGTCTTATTATAACTTTGAATAAGCCTTTTTGCAGGAAACATTGGAAAAATTATCAGAAATTCATCTAGAACTTCCTGAATAACAAATAATAAGTCATGTAAACATTTAGAAATATCAAGGAAATATGAATTTATAAGTGTATTTCGTCCAATTTTTGACTGAAATTTTTAGTAATATCTTGTAAATCCCGTTTTAACCTTCTTAAACCTGCGTTCTGTACAATTTGCCGAAAATTTATAGTTTCGCCCTAAAAACATTGCGTAAACTAGATTGGCTCTTATTATCTTTATCTTGGAAAAGACTTTTTGTAGGAAATTGAGCAAGAAAAGTGTGAAACATTGGGAAATTCCCACTGAGGGCTCTGAAATATTAAAAAATATGAAAATTATTTTAGCTGGATTAAATATGTTATCTGAATAACAATGTGCAAAATATTATTAGTTTCCTCCTAAAGTCACTGCGAAAATCAGTGATGCACATATTAAATCCGGAAAATGATCTTTTTATAGAATTTATGTAGGAAAATGTGCGAAAATTGGTGAAATTATCACAAATTGATCGAGAATTTCCTGAATAATATAAGGTTGAAAAATATATAAAAATATGAAGAAAATGTACTCAAATTTTAGACAGAATATCATTTTTAACCTGATTAAATATGTTTTCAGTACAAATATGTGTAAAATATTGTTAGTTTCGCATAAAAGTCAAAGTTGTAGCAAAATCAGAACATATTTCATTATAAGAATAAAGTTATTAACGGGTTTAGCCAAAATATATGTCTAAATTACTCACAAATATGCTGAACATACAAGTACTATACAGATAATTCGCTGCTAAAGTGCTTTATCCGAATGCATTTTGGAAAAACAATACAAAAATGTCGAATATTTTGTAAAAATTGTGAATAAGTCATAAAAATGAACAGAAAATGAACCTTCCAAGTAATTTTACGATTCTTTGTAATGTGGTGCAATAATTTCTCGTGCGAATATTTCGTTCAGACGTGGTGTGATGACGGGTTGTTGATCTTTGGAATTTTGAATCTTTCTGAATAAATTTCACACAATACGCTTGTGATTCATTGGGTTGTATGACCCCAAAAGCTTTTCCTCAACATGTATTTTACTCTTTGGCACAATTTATTATTTTTATTTTATTATTTATTGTTGCCAAAAATTCACCAACTAGAGCATCTATACATTAATAATGTAACAAATTATTCAATTAACAAATCGTAAAACAAGAACGTCGAAACTGTGAATTTGAAAGCAATGTAAAAGCACAGTTACTTTACACCTAAAAAACAATGTTATCTACTTTTTTGCGTTAATGTGCCAACGGTTTGCCATTATTATTTACCTCATTTGAAGTTATTTGAAGTAGTTGTATTGGCAACAAGAAAATAATTTGAAATTACGTCTTCTTTGAACCGAGATAAAATGGTCTTAAAATCGTGCGTGGATTACAGTCACACAAAGCGACATTTATTTCATTTTATTACACCGTTAATCATTTTTTGCTCAGCTAATAGTGCGCTAATTACACACGAAGACGGCCATATATGGCACTTGCTTCGGTTGGACCAACACAATGGGCCAATAAGTTACTTTTAATGTTTAACTTTTTAATTTCGAAAAATGGCGATTTGTATCATCATTATATAGATAAAAAATAATTTACAGACTCATAAAAGTTTTTACAATCTTTTATAATTTTATATATTTAATGGTAACATAAATTACAAGGTACAAAAGCACTTAAGACTTAAATTTATTCCGAGAGGCGTTTAAAATGTGAACTTCGAAACTGGAGGTCAGGAAAAAATGTCCGCGTTAATTTCTGCATTTTTTGCGCTCACAATCAGTGAAAGTGAAATACTCAAAATTTCCAACTTTGTTGACAGCAATACATACAACGTATGTCAAAGGTGAATGTGGCTTTCGGTATTGTTTAGTTGTTTCCCGGTTGTTAGTAACGTTAACAATTGTTTGGTGATTGTTAACGCCAACGTCAAATTGTCATGTTTGAAGCCTAAATACGCTGGATGCGCGCGTTAAATCGCCGAGCCATCGCCGAGCGATGAAGTTCGAGTTGGGTGCTGCTGGGATGCGAGTGCCGTAAGAATTCATAAACAGATTATTTTATTGCGCTATTTTATTGCCAGTTTCGGAGGTATTAACAAATGAATAAATGCTATCCATATTGATATCTTCAGTTGACGCTTCGGCGGTGGGATAGATAAAGAAATTTGTAAGCATTCAGAGTAGTACGAATATACACAGCTTCCACTGTATCACCTTAATATAGACATTACACGCATTTTTGTAAGAAATATGGCGAAACTTCTGTATTCATGCAATTTATGTGCTCTTGACTTTCGTCATTATTCTAATAGTGAGTTATTTACTATTTCCTGTGGACGGAATGTGTTGTAGCAGCATGCATTCCCTGAGGTGTGATACTTGGAGACGTTGAAATTGGTGTGTTTCTGTAAACAACGCGAGCGAAAGTACGCAAAACCGCAAAGTACATAAATAGCCGATGCGTGTATTGTTCGTGTGCAAATTGATGGCTACGATGAAGCATTAGACTTTAGATGTATGTGCTGTGTGTGCGTGTGTGAGTATTTTTTACCATACGCTATTTTACCATACCGACTATTGGGAACGTGTTCGCGAACGTATGATCACATCGTTTCGTTTTGTTGTTCCTTTTGTCTTCTCTTGTGTTTAGCAAGTGAAGCGGAAGTGTAATTATTGAGCACGCTATGGATTTCTGCTTAAGAATATCTCGGAGAATAGTTCGGAGAAGGCGCCGTTCAGACTATGAACATGACTATGTTGAGATAAAATCACATTCAGACTGCGATTGCCCTTCTGCTTGAATTCGATAGTTTTTGAATTGTCATCGTTATTCGTGTCAACTTATTCACTTTTGCACATACATCATTTTTCCTACTTTACGTTGGTACCCAGCCTGTCCATAGCCTGCCTGCCTGTTAACAATCGATAGGTTGTTCATTTTTTATTTATTCAACAACCTTTTTCTACCACATAGTGGTGTAAGGGAATAGTAACTTTCACCCGGCTCAATCTGGTCTCGCTACTGATGGTACTTGCTTTGAACTTTTTGTGCATATGGATTTTTCCGGGGACCGTTGCAATCGAATTACCCAGTGATGTCACACATCCAACGCCTAGCCAATGTGATCTAACGAGCACCTAGCTCCACGCTTGAGGTTGTTCATACGTTTTCGTAATAATTACATTATGGACATTTTACAGAAAATTATATTTACGGCGAAGCTGTGAGTTTATAAGTTCATTTTTTTGTTGCTTTCTAAAAAATACAAAAAATAAATAAAAAGCATTGTTAAGTATTATTTATATCTTGCATTACTAAGCACTCTTAAGAGATGTAAACATTTCAGAATATATTAATACATATTGGTATCGCAAGTTTGAAAACGTCCCTAGCGCCCTCTATTAACAGATTTCAAAGTGATTTTATGCTTTGCTCTGAAAAGATATCAATCCTTTGAAAAACATTGCCAATCAGCTATTTGTATTAAAAATATGCTTTCCATACTAAAAACTACTAAAAGTTGTTATTTGGCATTGAATAAATGTAAGTTTTCTATAAAACTAAAGAAACGAGTGTATACGGGTGTACACGCATGTATGGCAAAAAGGCTATCGAACTTGTGCAAGGTCGACGCAATCGCACCCGAGATCATTGCAGAATTAGCGCAATGCGCTAATATCATAACTACAAATTGCCACCATAATCGGCATGTAGGCACGACGGCTGTCGTTGTAAAACGCAGAATAGATGCGTGTTACCACCCGATTACCTCTGCCTTCCGATGGATAATGATAGGCAATTTTAATAATAACGAGGCGAACGCAAGAGTGCGCACAAAGAGTGAGAATTTCCCATCTGTACCGCAAAAATTACATTTCTAGATAACCATGAAAAAGACATCCTTAAAAACAGTCTGAGCACATTAAAAATTATATAATTTACGAAAATATATTCACAACTTTATTAGCCATTCAATCGATAAGGAACTATCACTTTAAAACGTCTTTCGATGACAATCTTTAGTTATTGTTAATTTATTTATGAAGTTATAAACATTAATCAATTACTTTAAATTTAATTATAAGAGCGGCGGCTTGCCGCGTTGTGGAGCTCGGTGCTCGTTAGATCACTGCAGTTAAGCAACGTTAGACGTAGGTAGGCGTTGGATTGGTGACCACTTGGTCTCCCCACTCAACAAACGCGGCGGCGGCGCCGTCCTCCTGATTTTGCAGTAAAAACGTAAATGAAGGTTGGGCGATTCGCTTGCAACGGTCCCAGGAACAAACCCATATGCACAAATTTGTTCAGAGCAGCGAGTACCATCAGTAGCGAGACCGGATTGGGCCGGGTGAAATTTACTATTCCTTTACACCACTATGTGGTAGAAAAAGGTTGTTGAATAAATAAAAAATAATCATAAGATTATTGCCCTACTGTGTGTACTTACAAGTAGTAAAGATCTATATGCTTTGAGTCTTTAATACGCAAAATTCAAAGTTTCACGGTAAGAAAGTTAGTAAAATTAAGTAAATTACCCTAAAGGGGCTTTCTTCTCACAAAATCTAAACATTTCACTATGCTTGAGAAGTTAACGAGAAAAGCGCGTTTAAAGTTGGGCCGACATATCATTTTTATGACCTATAACTTCGTAAATACTTCACCTACCGACTTGAAATGTTTAAAGAATATTCTTGAATGGATTACCTGATTATTTAATTTGATATTCGATTTTTTCACCGGGTAATTGAATTTACTCAATTAATTAGCAAAGAACTCTGGTTTTCTGTATTATAATACATTAAACTCCAATGTTCTCAGTAGAAAAGTTTGTTACGGTAAATAAATAACCCCAAAATAGCTTTATTCGGACAAAATCTAAGCAATTTACTAAGTTCGAATCATTAATTTCCAACCATTGTTAAATTATCTTAACTTTACACTAGCCGACACTACTCCAATCAAGGAAATATGTAATTAGCAACGAACTTTATGTTCTTCCTCTTTGTAAATGACCGCAAGGCAGAGACAAATCTGCACGGCGATAAATTCCATCCTCGCGTGGCGGCATATTAATTAAGCACCCATTAATTTCGAAATAATCAATTCGCTCATCGACGACGCGCTTTTTCGCACGTCGCCGACGTCGCTGCTTTCGGTGGCGCGTGATTAAATCGTTTCGGCGAATATGGAAACGCGCTCCGGACAGCTATGACCTTTTTAAATTCCATTAATGCGCGTCGAAATTATCCACGACGATACGTTTTTGCGCTAACGCCCGCCTGATTGCATCTGAAGTGCAGCGTGCATGTAGCATAAGTACCATGTTTCTACTTGTGTTGCAGGGCGTTAGGGTTACCAATATTGGCGAAGTCTATAATATTAAAACGCCACAAACGTCTGCTAGGAAGTGCACACGTTGGTAACCACATACGCATGCAACATACAAGCGAAAATGCGATACGACGATAAATAAATTCTTTTCAGTTATAAATAAATTCGCTCGAGCCCCCTTTTGCCGGCCATCCAGGCGGATAATGAACGCCGCCGAGTTATTACACTTCCTGCTAAAAGCCGTGGAATTACGAGTCGTGCCTGGTTTACTTGTTTTGGGCACTGTACAATGGTCGGTAAAACGTTGGATATCATTCGACACGCGGTGTGGGTGTGTCTGCCTTTAGTATATTGTCGTTTTCGTATCGAAACTGGTAGCCTGGTAGCTTGTATTGCACCGGGAAGTTGACTGAGGTGGAATACCTTCTTGCCAACGAGTAGTTGTAAACTATTTCGGTATGTGCGACTAGGTTTCGATAGTTTTGCCAAACTGGCAAAATCTAACATACGTTCGTTTTGCCTCGCTTTGCATTTTGCGATTGTAGCTCCCAAGAAGCTACAAGCATGAAACAGCGAATGGGTTTTCTAACTTCATGTAATATGCAAATTTTGCAAAGATTCCCATGCTTATTTTGTCGCTGACTCTCAGGATATCTGTAATTTTGAGAGTACACAAGTTTGTTTACTTACGTCTCAAGAAGTTCTTCTGATTATTACTGCCTGAACAAAATATTTTCGTTCGTTTTTGTTTCCTTTGTAACAATGTACATACGAGTACATCGTGATTCATTCCTATCTTCTTTTCTTCGTGTTATATACATCTATCCTTATTTGGAAGAACAAAAAAGGGTCAAGTTGAAAGATCAAGGATCAAGGAAGGTTTGTAGCTTTACTGCAGTTGATGCTACTTCTCTCCAGGACTATTTTTCTATTTATTTTTCATTTTATTTTAAGGCCTTTTCAGTTTGAAACGCAGCTGAAACGTTTGCAAACACTTATTAAATTACTTATTTACTTTAATGTTTTTAATGATTTATAATTTTATTTATTTCAAGGATTTTTATGGATAAACAAATTTGAATTTTGATAGATTGTCACGGCTCTTCTGTATATAATTATTGCTTCATTGTCTGGAAGAAGCAATAAATGAAGATAATATTACATTGTAATAAATCAAAATGTGGCAATGTATGTGCACAGACCGTGTAATATTACGATAATAGCAAATAACAAATATAATTGCAGTTTTTGGCGACTTACCTTTGCGACGTCTATATAAATCCATATTTATCTGCACGCAGAAGTCGCGATTTATGTCGTTGCACACACATTAAACTTAATAATTTATTGCACAATTAATTACAATATTATACAACGTAAAGCTTTTTCTTTTTATTTATATATTTTGTTGCAGTCTATTTGTGGGTTTTAAGTATAGTGCACCAAAGACACGGATGTAAACGATGTGCAACGTGCAATGAGACCAGTGATGTTATTTTGTTACATATTGAGATTTACTGTTTATACAACTATTCGGAGAAATAACATGTCACGAAAAAGGGTCAAATCTAAGCATTGCAGTTAATAAATTAAATGCTAATAAATCAAATGCAAGAGTTAAGAGAACATAGTGATAAACGTCAGCGGATATTAGGTAAGCCACGGCAGAGTGT